>CATKHJ010066285.1:0-30600 GCA_949750685.1 Vernicia montana
ATTACCAGGCAGGAGCGTTCGCTACTCCTCTTTTAACTTGCTCAAACACTTGTAACTCATTCAAATCATCAAACACTTATCATATAACTCATAGCTCATAAAAATACTAGATTTACATCTAATAACTCATATAGCGAATCAAGTGAATACGCAAATGAACTTGGGGTATTACAGGTAATTAAGCAACCAAATCTTCCTTTTTTCAAAACCAGTCTCATTTTCCAAAACGGAACTCTGGTCCGGTAAAATCACTCTCTCACCACTCAAACCCACAAAGAAGGTATAATCTCTTACCCTCACTCAAACCCCAAACCAAATCAAACCAATCAAATCTGAGAGATTTTTAAACCCCTTTTCACCTCATAGTGGAATGAACTACATGGGTTTTGATCCCCATTCAATGAGGTACGTAGGCACGCTTGGAATCTGAATCCAAGCCTCAAATCCAAATCTTAACTAATCCCCTTCCCCCTTAAATTTTCCATGTAAAATGTAAATTTATGTTTTCCTTGTAAATTTAAATTAAAGCAATTAATTAATTAATTATTTTTGGAGAAAATGGGCGATCTTGTAATTTTTCTAGTACCCATAAGGGCTATCGGAAATACTCTCCTTTAATTGTAGATGTTTAAATATCTGCTTTTTATTTTTTCATCTGTCTCATAATTATGTCATGCTCATGCATTATAAATTGTCATTAAATACTTGTCATTCATGAAATCCATTTTCAAAAGTCAAATTAAATTTAAAAGCCAAATCGAGATTATCTTAAAACCAAAAACCTAGTCCCCGATCTCAACCTGGTTCGAGGACTAGTGACTTTATCCTTGGGTAAATTAATCAAAGATTAATAAATTGGAGTCAAATTGGATTTTTCCTTAATTTTTTCATTTAAAATAAATTAGGGTGGAGACTCCCAAATCCTTATCAAAAATCAAAAAATCAATTTTTCAAGGCGATAGCCACTTCCAATCATGAGCACCGAAACTCGTACCTAACCTCCCTTAAAAATCGCTCTGCCTTTCCTTAAGGCCAAAATCTTCTCCGAGCGAGGGGAGGGGCGTTCGGTTGAGGCCTCACAATTATTAGAAATTAAATTGACCAATTTATAGGTTATTATGATTTTTATGAAATTAATGAGAATAATTTATATGATTTTATCGTTGTTTTAATTGAATGCTAAAATGAATTTATATAGCTAATGAAATTCTTTAAGATGAAATTAAATTAAAGTAATTTTATAGAAATTAGTATAAGTAAATGAAATTAATAATGTATAAGTTATGTGTTATTTTTAATTAAATACCAAAAGAGTTGTTTATGTGTTTTCCTTTAATATATATATATATGTATATGTATATATGATTATAATAAATCAAATTAAATTTTCAATGGAGTTTAAACTATTTATTTCATTTCCTTTAATATATATATATATATATATATATATATTTCAATTTATATAGTTAAGTTTAATTAAAGTATTTTTATGAATATTATTATAAGCAAATAATTAGTGTAATATATGAAATTATATAAATAAAGAATTTCTTCATATATTATAAGTTTATAATTTTATATGGATTTTACGTTGTTTTTAAACAAATATTAAAGGAAATATTTTTTTATAAAAAACTTTAATATTTTTATTATAAAACATAAATATATGAAGTAAAATAATAATTATATAAGTTAAAAATGAATAATGAAATTGGTGTAGATCTTATTATGTGAAATTGACTTGCGGACTAATGGAGAATAGGATTATTATATTGAAGGTCCGGGTTGGACCATTGTGATTTTGTTATTTAATTGAGTTGTGATATTTGTTGATTTTTCGGGGGATTAGTCCAATTTTAGGAGAAATGCTGCTGAATTTTCGATAGAATTGTAGGAAGTGTATAAGAATAATTTATATAGGATTTAATTGATAAATATTGTTATGTTCTAAGAATGGATTCTATGATTAGATTATAAGGATAGCAAATAAAGAATTGAATTGTAGTTGATATATAATTTGGGGATTTTATATGTAGGCAATAATGAGTTAAGGAAAAGAAGGGTTACATGGAAATTGTGATAATTTGAGTTTAGCTGGAAGAATATAGCGAGAAAAGGTGAGTGATTACTATCCTCTTATATATTATGTATTTGAATTCGAAAACCCCATTATTTGTTAAACCACCTTATATGAAAACTTCCATGAACCCAAAGCGATGTTTAAGTTTTCTTAAGATCCCAAAGAATCCTAGTTCCTATTTATATCCAAAATTGATAATGTTTTTACTTGATTGAAAAGTCTTCTCAATATGTTCATCAAATTTAATGAATGCATGTTTATTTGAAATTTTAAATATTAAGTTCATAAAAATTCCTTTCGTATGTTTATTGTAAAGTTATATATATATGTGTGTGTTCAATTGAATTTATTTAGTAAACTTATTGAACCGTCTATATGTTTATTATCATTTAAAAGTTCAAAAGTACTTTATATGATTTCTATTGTAGTTCCCTGTGTGGGAATTTATAAATCAAAATAGTATTATATGTTATATGTTCTATAAGTTACTTTCAATTGAATTTCAAATTTTCAAGCAGAGATCCCCTTCCTCCGG
Source organism: Vernicia montana (assembly GCA_949750685.1). NCBI lineage: Eukaryota > Viridiplantae > Streptophyta > Magnoliopsida > Malpighiales > Euphorbiaceae > Vernicia > Vernicia montana. Next base: position 2,616 of record CATKHJ010066285.1, read on the forward strand.
TGTGGGGATCACCAGACTGTGTGCACACCGCACTCCATCTAGAATGAGTTATTTGTTCTAGTCGTACGGCCTGGCCCGCCCTACATATAAGGCGTGGTATTGCTCCACAAGAAGAGCCTCTGCCGCGAACGTGTTTACAGTAAGTAGTAGGATAAAACTCCACACTCATTGTCCAAATTTCTCCTAAGTATATGATTTGATTAGATTATCTACATATATATATTGCTATACGAATGAAGTTTTAAAAGGTATTACAAGATGTGTGGCAAATGTTCCGTAAGAAGAGCTGCTATTATTGCAGTGTTGATAAGAGAAGTTTTGAAAAGTATGTTATTAGTTGTATTCGTATTTAAATCGTATTCCAAGTTAATTGTTATTTGAAGAAATATTTGAATCGTATTATAAGCTATTTGTATTTGAATAAAGTTTTTTTTAAAATAATATAAGTTATTTATTATTTAAATTAAGTTTTTAAGAGTATTGCAAGTCATTATTATGTGAAATATGTTTTCAAGTATATTATACGTTATATGTCACTTGAATTAAGATTTTAATAATTTATGAGATTTTGATTTAATTTGAATTTGAAAAGTACTATGTGTCATTTATCATCTTACATCGCTCCTATTGGATATATGTATATAAATAAGTCAGCCAAGAATTGTTTTTGTGTACTAACGTTGAATACCGAGTCGCGCAGTTTATAGTAGTATAGTTTTTACTCACTGAGTTATAAACTCATCCCCATTCCCAAATTTTTTTTCAGGAAGGCGAAAAAGTAGCAAGAAGCTTCTCAAGTATTTTTCTTCACTTGAGATTTGTATAGTGAAGTAAACATTATTTTTGTTATGCACATAAATATTTAAGTTTACGCTTTAATTGTATTTATATATGTTAAAATTCGGATGTTTAAATCTTTAGTTGCTCCGTAGTCCTTGGAAGTTATTTAAATTTTATATGTTTATGTATTAATAGGACATTAATAGATTTTACCTTGTATATCATAAGTAAAGGTTTATGTAAGAAAAATTGTTCTTAATTGTATAAAGGAAGTGTAGTGTTATAAATGAATATTGTATAATGATGATAGATGACTTATAAGAATAGATCTCAATATGATAATAAGGAATATGTACAAGTTAATTGATAAATAAGGATGATAATTGTTATGAATTATTTAAATGGAATAATAGTGCAAAGTGAATAGATGTTAAGCAGGTTCTGATCTTGGGAAGATATGATTTGTATGTGATATTTATGATCGTTTATAGGCTTGTATATGATACCATGCTGGATTGGATGATAGGTGTGGGTTCTACGGGTGGTCGGTGCCTTTATGGCTACCCATGCCCTATAACCGTCATATCCCAAAAGTGGGATGTGACATTTACTACTTGTCAATTATTCATCGTCTAGGTCATAATAGTGCATATAATCTTTTGACTTGAGGGACACAGTATCTCATGCACAGGTGGTTAGGATTTAATACTGCTTACATAGACGTGCTATTCATGTACGAATATATGGCATGTGATGGTTCTAGTTAGTTATGTATGGAGATAAGTGAGCGCCAAGATAAAATTCATTACCTTGAGTAAACAAGGTTAAGATCCTATGCTATATGGTTATTCTTGATACTAAAGCTCTTGGCCAGGACAAATAGATTAACTGGAAAGAGTTTCTAGTAGGAATCTAATTATATCAAGAATTATAATCAAGATAATGATATATGATTGAGGTATATTAGGGTTTGACATAAATCATTACCCTAGCCGAGATTGGGATATTTAATGAAGAGATTCAAATGCATAATAATTTATGATCGATGGTCCATGTAATGTTTCAGTAATCAACTATAAACATTCATTTCTAATTAGGTAGTTGTGATATGTAATGCTAGTCATCCCTTACGACTTATGGGACTAAGTGTGAAATGGGGATTTCACATTAGTAGAGAAAAATATTTTCTCATTCCTATTGCTAATTAGATATGAACCTAGAAAATCACACACCAAATAGTATTCACCTATCAAGTATAAAATGTTTAGCATAATAATTACTTAAAGTGTTTAATTAATTGATTAGTGATAAAAAAAATTAAACTTGTAATTAAATTTACAAGGACCCTAGCATGTCCTGAAGTTTAAATCCATAAAAGTTTCATTTCAATTAAATCTTAATTTGTATTGGATACAAATGAAAAGGATTAAATTGAAAAAGGTTTTGGACTAAATCAAAGAATTAATTTTGGACTTAGTGGAAACCCTAAACACATATGATGTGGCCCAAGCCCATATATGATATGGAAGAGACAATTTAGAGGTTAGAGAAGATTCACTATTCTTAAGCCTATTGGATGAGTTTAGGGTTTAGAGAATTTCCACTAAAGGGTCAAAATTATTGAAGTCTTCTTTTAGCTAATAGAAATATTCATTAAACCTTTAGAAGGGTAAAATGATTATTTCACCTTTGTAGTAGCAAAGTCAAAGTTTGTTACTTCACCATTGGTTTAATAAAAGCTAAAGAAGAGAAAGACTTAATGGTTAAGCATTAAGAAGTCTTAATGGTTAAGACTTGAGGAAGATATATATTGTAATACTCAAGGTTTCCATCACTCATTAGAATTATGATAATGCCATAGAATATAAATTTTATGGATAGTATGACAAAGAAATGGTGATGGGAATAAAACGGGATCTTTTTATGTTAAGTGCATTGTTTGTTTATTTTGTAATTTGTATATGTTGATATGTATTTTATTGAATTAATTAAGGTAATGTGACTATGTTTTGAGGTTGAAATGATATGGGAAGGTAGGAATTAAAATGCCAAGTGAAAGGAAAGAAAGAAAGTTATGAAAAAATTTTAAGTTTGGAAAAATGCGCTCGGGTGGGCTTGTTAATGGGCTTTTCGACTCAAGGCTCAAGCCCATGGTATGGCCGGTCTATTAGAGCTCACAAATTGGTGGAGCTTAACAACACTAAGGTTAGAATAAGTTAACTAAGGGTTAGGGTGGAGTTTGGTTAAGTTAGTCATAATTTGAGATGGTAGCCATTTTTGTTGATTTTGTTAAACTCCTAATACTTTGGTTAACTCATCTTCCCATCACCAAGACCAAGTTCATTTTTCCTCATTATTTTTATGCTAAGTCACCATCCACCTAAGGGTAATTCTAACCATTCATCTTGATTGATCATATCCATTCATCTTGATTGAATCATAGCTGTGAGGCCTCACCCAAACGCCCCTCCCCTCGCTCGAAAAAAATGATGCCTTAAGGAAAGGCGGAGCGATTTTTAAGGGAGGTTAAGGAACGGATTTTGGTGCTCACGATTGGAAGAGGCTATCGCCTAGAAAATTTGATTTTTGATTTTTGAAAATAATTCGGGAGTCGCCACCCTAATTTATTTTTAAATGGAAAAATTAAGGAAAAACCCATTTTTGACTCCAATTTATTAATCTTTGATTAATTTACTCAATGATAAAATCACTAATTTTCGAACCAAGTTTGGGCTCGGGGATTAGGTTTTTTGTTTAAATAATCTCGATTTGACACTTAAATTTAAATTGACTTTTGAAAAATGATTTCATAGATGACGGATATTGATGACAATTTATAATGCATGAGTATGGCATATTTATGAGACAGATGGAAAAATAAAGAGTAAGTATTTAAAAGCATCCACAAGTAAAGGAGAGTATTTCCTCTAACCCTTATGGGTATTAGGAAAATCACAAAACTACTCATTTACTCCCAAAAATAATTAACTAAATAACATTAATTACAATTTACATGGAAAAGCATAAATTTACATGGAAAATAAATGGGGGAGGGGATTGGTTGAGATTTAGATTTGAGACTTGGATTAGATTCTAAGTGTGCCTACGTACCCACTGAATGGTGATCAAAACCCACGTAGTTCATTCCACTATGAGGTGAAAAGGGGTTTAGAAATCGGTCAGATTTGATTGGTTTAGTTTGATTTGGGATTTTGAAGTTGATGAGAGATTATACATTCTTTTTGATTGGTGGAGGGTTAGTGATTTTACCAGAGCGGAGTTCCGTTTTGAAAAAATGAGATGATTTTGAAAAAGAGATTTGATTACTCAAATTTTAATTAATTAAAAAGATTAATTAATTAAAAGGATTAATTAACCAATTTGAGTGAAAATTTAATTTTTAAAAAAAGATTAATTAATTAATTAAAATTAATTTTTAATTAATTAATTAATTGAGAGTGGTGGAAATTTTTTTAAAAAAAGATTAATTAGTTAATTAAAATTAATTTTTAATTAACAAACTAATTAATTAGAGAGAGTAAAAGACTAATTAGAGAGAGAGAGAGAGAGAGAGAGAGAGAGGAAGCAATTGGATAAAAATCAACAAAAGCTTGAGGTGTGTCTTGAAGTGAAATGTAGTGGGGTATTTATAGGGAAAATGGGAGGTGGAAAAAGACCAAAAAAGGTCCAAAAAGCAGAAAAAAAAAAAAAAAAAAAAAAAAAAAAGAGGGGCAATTTCAAAATTGCACAAAAAGGGACAGAGCCGCAAAAAAGGGCGGGACATGCGCATCCGCACGGTTAGACTGCGGCGTCCGCCGGAGCATCTGGCAGATCCGCCAAACGTGCCGGCGAATCCACTGGCGGTCCGCTCGAACATGTCAGTACGGTCAGTCTATACTGACACATTTGCCACTGACGTGTGTCAGGCGCGTCAGTGGCGGAGCCGCAGGGCTCTGCGCGGCGCTGCGTGGCTGCCACGCTGAGCTGCACAGATGCGTGGCGGACACACGGACGTCCGCGTGTGCCTCGGGCTCCGGGCTTTGGTTTAATTTTTGAGGCTTTTCGGGTCAGTTTTTGAAGGTTCTGGGTCAGTTTTTGGGGTATTATAAAGTCTGAAAAATTACCGGTCAGTGGCGTTGGATCCGAAATTAATTATCGAAAATTTTGGCAGTCAGCTTTGGTGAAAATCTAGTCAGTTTTGGAAAGGTGCTGTCTGGTACAGAAAGTATGGTCGGGGTCGGAAAAGTGTCAGTCTCCTTGTAATATTATGCATGAAAATTCATTTTGTCGAGGGGGCACTACCCCCTTGACCCCTGCCCACTAACAGGCTAGCGGGACCGCCGTACCGGCTCTGCGTAGAGTACGAAAATTAGCAAGTGTCAAGTTGCAGCAACATCATAAGGGTGCAAAATTGAGGGTTCACAATAGCCATTGAGATTGAGAGATTAAATCACAACCATCCATTCCATCCATATATAAGTAAAAAGATGTTAATCTCTCACGATTTGCAACTAACCACCAAAAAACACAATTTCCACCAAAAGAAAAATCTCTCAACTTGTTCATCATCATAGGAGAAAAAATTAAAGCTTTCAAAGGTGAGAATTGATACAAAGTGATTTCTTTCTTTGTTTCTAGCTTAAGTTTGTTGAATTAGTTGTATATATGCTTTTCTTTTGATTTCTATGGTTCAATTTTGTTAAGAGAATTCATGGAAAAGTTAATTTGAATATGTTTTGAATATGTTATGTGATGGAATATGGGAATGGAGTTAAGTATTTGGGGTTGAGCATGTGAAATTAAGCAAAGGAAGCATGAAACCCAAGTTGGGAATTTCTCAACCATAGGTTTTGCCAAAACTAGAATTTTTGGGGGAAGCATTCTAAATTTTTTTCTTTGTTATCTAAGGTCACTTGGGGTGTAGAAAATTAGTTTGGTAGTGTCAAATTGAATTATGGAGATTTTATACAAAACTTGAAAATGTTGGAGGCATAATCCATGTTATAAGGGAAGTATGTGATTTGATGAATGTTTTTTTATGTTTGATTGATGCTATAGGCTTTATATCATGCTAATTTCATCATTCAAAGTTCAATTTAAGATTTGGTTAAGGAATTTTATATTTTTCCCAAATCACCCCATCATGGTAAAATTTGAGTTTATGATAATTGAAAAAATTTAATTTCAATTGATTGATGGATATTGCTTGTTTGGATGTTCATTTGATAAATCCATGTTCAATTTGAAGTTTGGATATGTGTGAATCCTCAATTTTTCACCCTCATGATGTTGTCGCAGTTTGACACTTGCTAAATTAGTGCGCTACGTAGAGCCGGTATGGCAGTCCCGCTAGCCGATTAGCGGGCAGGGGTCAAAGGGGCAGCGCCCCTTGCGGGGGTTCGGGGGAAGTGCCCCCGAAAGGTAAATGATTTAAAAATTTTCCAACACAGACTGACATTACTTTTTTTATCCTGACCAAACTTTTTGTATCAGACAACACTTTTCCGAAACTGACTGGATTTTCTCCAAAACTGATTGCCGAATTGTCCAATAATTAATTTCAGATCCACCGGCACTGATCGATAATTTTTTAGACTTTAGAATATCCCAAAAACTGACCTGGAAACTCTGAAAACTGACCCAAAGATCCTGAAAACCCAGAAGATTGACCCGAGGACCCTTTTGTTGGGCTGGCACGCGAACGTCCACGAGGCAGGCCCGTGGATCCGCAGGCCGCCTGTGCGGGTCCGCGAGGCAACCTCAAGGCCTCCGTGAAGCACAATGGCGGACTCGCCAAAGCACCCGCGGCAGCCGCGGACGCTTTCGCACGTCCGCACTGATGCGTTGCTTCAGTATGGCACTGGCTCAGCCGGCGAAGCCGGCGACCCTTTTGGCGACCGTCCGATAGTTTCTAATGTCGTCCGAGAACTGCTATGGTGGACCGTACCCCTGTGTGTAGAAATTCCAATTTTACCTCTCTTTCAGCCCACTTTTTTAGTTCTTTTTAGTCTTTTCACCCCACATTCATCTCCTATAAATACCCCTTGAGCACTTGTTGATAGCTATCCATTTGCTCTTTTCTCTCTCTCTCTCTCTCTAATTAATTTTCTCATATTCATTTTGAGTAACCACCCTAATCACTTTAATTAATTAAAAATCCCTTTGATTTTAATTAATTAATTTTAAATTAGTTTTCACTCAATTTGATTAATTAATCCTTTTAATTAATTGCTTTAATTAATTTATCTTTTCAATTCATTAAAATTGGGTAATTAAGCAACCAAATTAATTTTTTTTTAAACCAACCTCATTTTACTAAACGGAACTCCGCTCTAGCAAAACCACTCTCCCACCTCACAAACCCAAAAAGAATGTATAATCTCTTACCCTCACTCAAACCCCAAATCAAATATGACCGATCCTTAAACCCTTCCATCTCACCGTGGAATGAACTACATGGGTTTTGATCCCAATTCAATGGGGTAGTAGGCAAATTTAAAATCTAAATCCAAGTTTCAAATCCAAATCCCCAATCAATCCCCTTCCCCTTTTATTTTTCAATATCAATTCATTGTACACGTAAATGTTAATTAATGTTATTAGTTAATTATTTTGGAGTAAATGAGCGATATTGTGATTTTCCTAATACCCATAAGGGTTAGAGGGAATACTCTCTTTTGCTTTGTGTATGTTTAAATACTTGCTTTTTATTTTCCCACGCACTCAAAATTATGTCATGCTCATACACTTTAAATCGTCATTAATACTTGTCATCCATGAAATCAATTTTCAAGTCAAATCAAACTTAAGAGTCAAATTGAGATTATTTTAAAACTAAAAACCTAGTCCCCGAACTCAACCTGGTTCGATGACTAGTGACTTGATCCTTGGGTAAATTAATCAAGAATTAATAAATTAGAGTCAAATTGGATTTTTTCCTCAATTTTCCCATTAAAAATAAATTAGCGTGGCGACTCCTGAATCCTTTTCAAAAATCAATTTTTTGAGACAATAGCCGCTTCCAGTCGTGTGTACTGAAACTCGTACCTAAACCTCCCTTAAAAATCATTCGCCTTTCCTTATAGCATTCATCAATTTTTTCGAGCGAGGGAAAGGGCGTTCGGGCGAGGCCTCACAATATGAAATTGATAGTTTTCCCTAAATTCTAGGGCTTTTAAGTCAAATTGGGAATTTTGAGAATTAAGCATGAACTATTGAAATTAATTGGTCAATTGAGTTTAGATATAATACAATTTAATGTTTATATGATCAATTCGAAATTTTGTTGATGGGAATAAATTTTCCCCAATTTAATGGATTAGGCCCATTTAGGAATTTTGAATTTAAAGATGGAATTAATTTCATTGAACTTTGGAAAATTATTTGAGATGATTCCAACTAAGGAATATAAAATTAGATTGTGAAATGTGAAAGATAAAGGAATTAAATTCCTTGATGGGAGAATCCGACCAATATAGAAAATGTTTGATAAAAATATTAATTTTGGCAAATGTGAATATGTATGATATTGTTTAATGTGTCTTTACCATGATTTGATGAGATAATACAAATATGGTTAAGAATGGGGAAGGTAATAATAATGTTAAATTAGAATATGGTTAATGATCGATGGTAAAGGAATAGTAATTAATGTGCAACTTGTATAATGTGATTGTAGAATCAAAAGGCAAGGGTATTGTTCGAGATACCAAGGAATCTCACTTTAGTTTGCATTGAGTGCTAATTAGGAGTTAAGAAGTACAAGGTGAGTACTTAATAATATAATACGACTTGTGCCTTAAATATAAGCATTAATGTTCAATCATTTCCTATTAGAAATGCATTGTAATTCTTTGGCAAGCATTATTTGCCTTATCGATTATTGAGCCAAATTGAGAAAAATATTTCTTTATGGCATTTGGTCAAATGAGCCTATATTGCTTTGATCTTATAATGTGACCAATGATGGGAACCTAATTATTTATTGATATATTATCCATTGAATCATTTCATGGATAGAAAAGGTAAAATATTATAATGATATCATGATAAGTATAATACCCCTCTGATGTGGGACAATACATTGGACTTTGTGTACAATGGTAATGGGACTCATGGATAGGGTGAGATTATTCAAACCTTAGCTGAGAAGGGTTTAAGGTCCCCAGTATGTATGACCTGATCAGTTGTGCGTGTGACTAGGTATGTGGGAGTGAGCAAGGCGTATGCCGCCACTCGATTGATTATGGGGAAACAGACCATATTTGAGAAATGAATTGTTTTTTGTTAAAGATATAATACATGTTGTAAATGTGAAAATTGTTCCATAAGGACAATTTTGATTAACATCGCTTTATTGTTATAAGGAGCCACAATTGTTCATACATCACTTGTTTATCCTGTATAATATTATTCTGTACTCACTGAGTTTTGTCTCATCCCATAGTTGTTGTTTATTTTCAAGACCACCTGATAGGTCAGCAAGGTAAATTCCAAGTTCTATATCTCCACTTGGAAATTGCACTGCTATTTTGGTATTATGGTATACGGTTATGCAATATTTTGGAAGTTTCACTTTAGAGCTCCATGAATTGTTAAAGTTTGTAATAATGGTATAATTTAGAATATTACTTATATGGTGTGTGGTTTGGTACAATATTATTATTACAATCCATGCACTTAACTAATTTATGGGTGAGCTGCGATAGAACTACTGGAAAATGGAGTTCAAAAGCAATAAGCATGAAAATGGTATTTAGTTGATAACTATTCATCACATGGATAATTAATATGATAATTATGGTTTCGATCTTAGGATAAGGGTAACATGGTAATTGATGGAAGTAAATACATAATAAAGGGGTTCTACGGGTTTAGGTGACCTTATGTCTCCCTATACCCTAGGACAATCATGGTTCAAAGTTGGGTCATGACATATATACCAAAGGTTTTATTATCTTCCAACAACAATTCATTTTATTCAATTGAGCAATTTTTAAGAGTAAAGATTTGAGAGAGTTGAAAGAAAAGAAGAAAAAGTTTCTTCAATTTTTCTTTTAATTTTCATATTCTTTTTCTTAGTTCTTTATGAAAGAACAATTGTTTACAATTGAAAAATGGTTTAGTCCAAAACAGTAAAAGAGAAAACCTAATCTTCCAAAGGGATTTTGCGAGAGGGTTTTGAACTAAACTTTGGGCCACCAAGAGAGATGTTCAAGAACAACCAAAGAAATCTAAAGGAAACTTAAAAGGTGAAACTAGGTGTGGATGATCTAGAGACTTCACACTTGGGGAGCTCTTTGATAAAGAAAGAAGGATTCTTCAAGAGGTAATTAGATTATCACTTTTATCTTATTTCTTTTCAGATGTGTTTTACACAAAAGCTAGTCGATTGCTTGTATGGGATTTGGACCTATCTATTGGTGAAGCGAAATTTCAAAATGTTCAAAATTTCACCCCACCACATCGCTTTCACATCCTTTGGCGCCATAGTCCCTAACAATGAGTTATGAAGTATATGATATTGTTAATCGAAGTTGAGGGTATAAAGAGATCGAATTGAAGTGATAGTTTAATGTAGGTTACGTATCTTGGAATAGTGCGAATTGTGGTCGACAATCTGTCGAATATTCATTAGATTGATTGTAGTATATGCATTATACGAGTCTTCGGTGCTTAGTCGGTTACCCATACCCTAGGACTGTCGTGACTATTGAGTTGGGTTGTGACACCTCACAATTGAGGAGTTGGTGAAGAAGGTTTGAAGAGGAATTATGCACTACAAGAGGTAATACGATTACCCCATCTTCTTCTTATTTACATGTAAGTTTTGCACACAATTAGTTGATCACTTGAATGGGTAATGGGCCTCACCTAATGTCAGAGTGAAATTTTGAAATTCAAAATTTTGCCTCGCCCACGCTTCCACTTGATAAGGTCCCAATTGGGTTATTTCTCCCTTCAAAAAACTCTAAGATCTTCTCGTTTTGGGGTTGAAAGACTAGCAAATTTTTTCCACTTTTATTCGAGAAAAGTTGGAGCGTGATTTTTTTTTCTTTCCTTGTGAGAGTCAACTAAAGTTAAGTTTAGACTCCGTTTGTTTTGTGGAAAATATTTTTCATATTTTCTAACATTTGGAATACTTCAAAAAATTAATCAATGGAAAATATTTTTCGGATCAATAGAAAATTAAGAGTGTGTTTAGTTGGAGAAAACTACCCCAGTTTTCTAGAAAACTTTTCATATGAAAATAGAAAATAAAACTTTGTGTTTACTTGGGACTTTTTTTACAAAATTTTCATTTAAAAACTATTTTCAACCTTTTCAAAATTTTAAAAGAAATTTGCAAAACAAGTTTAACTTGTTTTGCAAAATTTTCTTTGTTAAAATTCGCGAGTTTTCACTTTGAAAACACACGTGTTTTCACTTTGAAATTATGCTTACGACGTCAAATTCTTTTTTTCATATATCTATGAATTATTCTATCTAAAACCCTAGACATATTTTCTTCTCCATCTGCACTCTTGAGGCTCTTTGCAAGCCCTAGATCATCTAAAGCCAAATAGATCAGATTGGGTATGTCTAATTTTTTCTCTATTTCTAATTTCAATTTTACTTTTTTATTATTTCTTTCGTGTTAATGCTTTCCTTTTTGGCTTTTTCTTGCCGTCACTTTTATCATTCTTGTACAATTAGTGCTCCTCCTCATGCACCTTTTTGACTTTTTCTCACTCTTTTTTGGCTTAATACTCCTTCCCGTCAATTTCATTATATTTATATTTGTTTATATTTGTATATATTTGTTTATTTGCTTGTCAGGCTTGGGAAAGGGTTGTTCTATTGTTGGTTTTTGCAGCCAAGTTACAAGATATTTATTTCTTTATATGTTTATGCTTATTTCTTAATAATGCATACCAATTGTAGTTGTCTATTATAATCATGTCTTTAATGTTGATAAATATTCTATTTCAATGTTGTATTTTTATTATATGTTGATTTATAATTTGTATATAGATGGGGGAAAGAATAATGATTGTGAGAATGTAAAAGAATGGTCCAAAGTAAATGAAATAGAAATTTTGAAAATCTTGTATGAAAGAGTAAAAAAAGATCCAAATGGATCCCCTAGCTTTAAACCAACAGATTGGCAACAAATGGAAGAGTAACCATTTTTATCTTGTGGAGAAAGATATGGTGTTGAAAAGTTGAAGGGAAAGTACAACCGTCTTCGTCAAAAATATCGCCAATTTTTTGAATTGCTGGAGCATAGTGGTGTTACTTATGACTCAAATTCTAATATTATTTTTGCTGCTGAAGATGTTTGGCAAATGTTTTATGTGGTACTATACTTATAATTAAATTTTTTAAATCAATAGTTATTCCATCTTTAGCATAGAAACTTAAGGGGATTCAAGAACTAATTTAAAATATATGTTAATATGCAGAAGCATAGAAACTTCAAGGGATTCAAGAAAAATGGTTGTAAAAATTATGAATTACTCGGGCAAGTCTTTAGTAAATCAACCGCTACTGGACATCTTCACCATACATCAACACAATTATCACCTACTTCAAATGATGAACGCCAAAATGAGGAAGAATTTCTTAACAAAGGTGTGTTTGTATTTGAGGGTGAAAAATCTGGTACAAATAACTCAAAAGGAAAACGATCTGCTGATGAGTTTCCTCTTGGTCATGTTCGTGTTAAAAAAGAATCAAAATTAGAAAATTGGATTCTTGTTTGGAAAAATGGGCTTCTTCCCTTAATGCTAGGACTAAAAAAGACTTGGCCAAAGCAAAAATGTATAAATCTCAGAGCAATCAAGCTACAAGTGCAGTATCAGATCCATATTCAATTGAAGCATGTATGGATGTATTGGAGATGATTGATGATATTTCAAAAGACGTATACAACAAAGCACTAGAAAAATTTATGAACCAAGATTGGAGAAAAATGTTCATATTGATGCCTGCTAATAGGAGACATGATTGGTTAGAAAGTTTGATGTGATTTAATAGTGGTGTTGTAGGCACTTTTGTTTTCTAAACTATGTTAAAGTATTCTATTAAGAAAACTTATTTAAGATTTTTGTTTGTTGACTATGTTGTGATGATAACATTTAAATTTATTAAAGTTGATGGTGTAATAGTTATGGTTGATTAGTTTATTTTTTTTAATATAAATTGACTGAATTATATTTAGGCAATTTTCTCATTATTTTTGTTATGCTTTAAATTTTAATGCAGGTTAATGGCACTGCATTTAGTAAGTGATAGCTCCAACACTGATGATGATGATAGTGTAATAGATTTAATGATGGCTAGATATTTTGTGGAACATGAACGAGATTTTGTGGAAAGAATCCCTTGTAGGATAGGAAATAATACATTGTTAAAGTATTAGTAGGAAATCCAACTAGATGTTATGAGAGCTTTCGCATGGCTCCACATGTATTTATCAATTTGTGTAACCGATTGAAAGTTATGGGATTATTGCGAGATAGAAAAAATGTCAGTGTAGAAGAATGGGTGGCCATGGGATTAGCAATATTGTGTCATGGTACTCGTCAAAGACTTGTGGCTGAGAGGTTTTAACATTCCACTGGTACGGTGCACAAATGGACAAAAATGGTGATTAGAGCTTTGGCGACTTTTGGTACACATTTAATAAAATATAAGAATAAAGGTCAAGTACAACCTGAAATTCATGGTCATCCGAAATGGTATCCATATTTTGAGGTATGTTAGTTAATTTTAGTATATTTATAGTATTTAAAGATTTTCAGTATCATTAATTTTTATTATATATTTTTCTTATAGAAATGTATAGGTGCAATAGATGGTACTCATGTAGCAGCATGGTCTCCAGCATCAAAACCAAAAACTTTCCGTGGTAGAAAGGCATCACTTGTCACACAAAATGTTATGGCTATTTGTTCCCAAGATATGATATTTACATACGTGTATATTGGTTGGGAAAGGACAGCCAATGATTTTCGTGTGTTTCTTAACGCATTAACAAGACAAGGAAATGATTTTTCATTTCCTCCAAATGATAAATTTTCTTAGTTATACGCTAACTAGTCAAGTAGTATTTATAATTAATGATAAGTTTTTTATATTGCAGATTATTATTATGTTGTAGATGCAGGATATCCAAATATTCTAGGATTTTTAGTATCGTATCGTGGTGAATGGTATCATCTAAATGATTTTCGTGGATGAGGAAGAATTACAAGAAAATATGAGTTATTTAATCATAGGCACTCATCATTGCACAATGTGATAGAAAGAGCATTCGGTATGCTAAAAGCTAGATTTCCAATTTTAAAGTCCATACCAAACTACCCTTTGCGAAGACAAAAGTTAATTTCTATCGCATGTTGCCTTACATAATTTTATCAAGATGGAAGATAGAGCAAATCAATTATTTACATTATACAAGAGAGAAGGATTAACCATAGATGAAGAAATTGGTGTTAGTGTGGTTCGTGATGACACTCAAATAGATCTGTCCTAACAACACCAAATGAGTATTGTTCGAGAAAATATTGCAGACTAATTATGGAATGATTATAATAATCATAATAGGAGTTAGAATTTTTTTAGTTAATTTGATGTAATTGAGCTATATTCTCTATTTATTTTATATTCGAATTATGTATACAATTTGATATTTTTTTATATAGCATGGTGAATGGTTATTACTCTTTTCTATAGCAAAAAAAAATTTATTAAAAAAAAAATAAAGAATGAATAAGTAATTTTTATTTATTGACAATGATTAATGAAGTAATATATAAAAACATGTTCTTAAATTTTACAATTTAAAAATTAATTTTTATTTTTTAATCTTAATATATTTTATGAGTTTAGAAATAGAAAACAAATTTTCTATGATAGCAAATGAACACATTTTCTGTTTTTAAAAATGAAAATAAATTTTATATAATAACAAATAAATACGTTTTCTATTTTCAAAAGATGAAAAACTGTTTTTCTATTATAACAAATGAACACGTTTTACAAATTTTCTATGAAAATGAAAACTTTTCATTTTCTATAAAAACTAAGAAATGAAAACATAAAACAATTCTTTGTAAGTAAACGCAACCTAATTCATTTTTAGGGAAAATGACTTCTTTTTTTCAAAACGGGAAATCATTTTTCGGATTTTGACAAACTCATTATAATGAAAGAAAAATATTTAAATACAAATTTATTAATTTGCCGATCACCGATACTCATTACCACCAAATTTATCATTTTTATGTATTTTTTTTTCATATTTAACAATAAAATTTTAAAAAATATGAAATTATTATAAGTTTAAATATGTTTATAATCTTATAAATTAAAATTAATATTGTGATCAAATAATAAAAAATTAATTATTTAAAAAATATTTTTTTTCTTAAAAAATATTTTTCAAACACAAGTTATATTTTGCAAAATAAACAGAGCTTATTATAAAATCTCTAAAAAAAAATACAAACGGATAGAATAGTTCATTTGAATAATAAATTTACTAAAAGCGCCAGTGCCAATATAGCTAACCCTAAATTAATTTAAAAAAAAAAGATTATGAATAATACAGGGTTAAATAGTAATTTGACTTTTTGTTTTTGAAACATCTGTTGAGCCAAGTCAGAGTGACGCTGCTGTAAAAAGAGTATCGTTCATTCACTCTACCATTTACGCTCTTTTTCTCCTTTGAAAAAGAGCTCCAATTTCCAAACAAAGTAATGTACAAATCGGAATCTTTAATTTTGTCGTTGGTGGAATTTGAAGGCCAACCAGTACCTCTACAGATTTGCAAGCCAGATTTTCCTTTGAGGAGATCCCCAAGATTCACTCTCACTCCCAAAATGCACAATGTGGCTTCAAGAAATCCAAAGTCTAACCAAAACCATTGCCTCAGAAGATCTCCGAGATTTTCTTGCCGTTCTTCTCCTCTAAATGTTTCGTTGATTCAGGTGCGTTTTCGAATTTTCTTGTTTGGTTGCTCAGAAAAGTTGAGAATTTCAGTCACTATATTTTGCATTTATCTATGGCAAGTGTTGTAAATGTAAAATATTTTGCTTCATTGCAGAGTCAAAGTGAAAGCTTGACTGCGAAGTAAGTAGCAATTTGTAAATCGTAGATTGATCTTTTCTTTTTCCCTTCTATTCCTTTCCCTGACGAATGACGATACTGTAATTGTAATTATAATTGTAGAGAAGAAAAAGATTTGAAAAAGAAGGTGTTGCCGAGACATTCTGAAAGCAACTCCTCAAAACCTACATTACTTCCATGGGTTGGTGATTGTGTGGATGAACAACCCTTTAAGAGGGTTAAAAACTTTTCAGAGGATTCTGATTTAGGAATCTTGGAAGATAAGTTGTTGAGACGGTCTCCCAGAATGACCAAGTCTGCTTTTGGGGTTCAAAATGTCCAAACAAATACTAGTTTGAAGTCAGTTCCACAAAAGAAAGCAGCTAAAGAGCACTCTCATGTTTCCAAGAAGAAACATGAGAAACACAAAAGCATTTGTTCCCTAATTGGAGATCCGATCCCAAATGATGAAGCACAAGAAAGGTGGCAATGGCGGTATGAAATGAAGGTGATCAACCTTTCTTCTCTGATTTTCTTTTACTCAGGCAGTCAAATTCTTTAAACATATTAGTGTATTCGTGCATTTGTTAGTTCTAGGTTGTTTTTGAGGGCTCTGTTGAATTATCATTGGCTAGTATCTATTAAATTAGAACCACTTGCAATAAGGCCAAAATAAGTTATTAAAAAAATGATCACAATGCAGAGATTTTTCTTTCTCAAATTTCTATTGATTTCTAGAGTTAAATTTTGGAAACTGATTAATGGAGATCCAATAAAATTCAATTAGGATTTATTCAATTAGAGTTTCTTGTTTTTCTTTTCTTTCTTCCTCTTGTTTCCTTCATTTTTTTCTTATCTGGTTCACATCTTTTCTATTTCATTCAGTCTTTGTGAATCAAGTGGTATAAGAGAAAGTTTCAACCCACTTTCCAAACTCAACCTCTTGTAACTCTAGTTCTGTCATGGGAAATTGATCCTTGACTTAAGATACACAGACCTATAGCTAGGAAAACGTTTATTTTTCCATTTAAGAAGATCTCAAAGTGGACATAATCATCTTGTATGATTGAGCCCATGTACGTCATTGTCTGCTCCAAAAGCCATCATCATGTTTCATGCCATTGTTGGAAAGTCACATTCTCAACAAAATGATATTGCTGTTTGACTCGGATCTTAGCAATTTCTCGATACTTTTTGGCATCAATCTATCTTTGATTTCAATGATATCACTTGATTTCATTGCTGCCTATGTTTGTAACAATCACCATTGGATTTCTGTTGTTTCATTGTCTATATGCATGCACCACTAATAATACTTTGTCGAGTTGGAAATTATAGGAGTATCATGATTTTGGTCATTGTTGCTATGATGACATGATTATTAATTTTGGGGTTCTATTTGTTAGAAAAATATTGGGGTTAATTGGATTGTTTGTATTTAAGGCTGGTTTTTTTGTTGGTTTTGTAAACTTGCTTTGTCATGATGTAAGATGGATTTTATGTTATTTATTATCTGCATATGTATTAAGGTGGCTATAGTGCATTTGCATTGTTGATGATGACATGCTCTAATAATTGAAACTCTAGTTGGAGTTAACTAGAAGTTGAAATGATGGAAGAACACCCTAATAAGGCTTTCACATAAAGTAGAACTCAATTGATATCATGCATTGCAACTTTGTTAAGGTGAGGGGAAGTGAAAAAAGCAAACATTAAACTAGATCGAGTGAGATGCCTAAGAGTGGTCACTTTTGGTACATAGGCTCTATCATATGAAAAAAGACCAAGTTGGATAGTTGAAATGGAGAAGCTTGGGAATTCTCATGTGAGGATCCATGTTTAGTGGAAGGAAATGTTCAACAAGGCCACAATTCAATTCACTATGATTCTATAGCAGTGAATATTTGTGTGAAAATGCATGTCTGCAAAATGAGTGGCAATTGAGAATATTAAGACAAATGTATGGAAGCACATAAAAAGCACGAGTAAGTGCATCCTTGGAGGTGAAAAAGGTATTCATTGTAGATGCATCGAAGGAAGATTGATTAAGATGGTTTGACCAATGCCTAGTGTTGATCCTTGGATGTTATAGAAGATTGAGCATATCCAAGTTATGGGAATAGAGAAGATGAGATATGGATCAAGGGTAACATGAGCAAAACTAAGCAAGAATATTTAACATCATTAGATTTTATTGAAAATTTTTGCCTAAAATATAGTAGAATGGAAGCAAAGTGATTCAAAATAGGTTAAGGAACAATCACGAATGGCTTTATGGTGAGCAAATCTCAATAATTGATGAGTTCTAGGGTTTAGATTTAAATAAGGGGAGTTTAGGGTGAGGAAACCGAATTAGCTTATTAGAGTCAAAAAGAAAATCTTTGGTGGCTGTTTGAGGTTGTGAACAATAATTCGGATTAAGAAAGGAAGAAAAAGAGGAGAAAAGAAAGAGGGGAGAGAGACACATTGTAGGTATCGAGCCTTTCAAATTAAATATTTATAATTCCATTATCAAAAGCATATGAAAATAGTTAGTCATATAGGTATTCATAGAGAGTTAGTAACTAATCCTTACTACAACTAGGATTCTGAATCCCAACTAGGAAGATTCTAACTCAATACTAAATGGGAAGCAAACCTTCTAAATAAGAAGATTTTTATGGAAAATAAAAAATATTCCTAAATATTACCTAAAATCCTAAATAAAAAAATGTACAAGAAGTATATGACTTCATATTTAGAAATTGAATAAAATAATCCCTAAGTATAGTAGCTAAGCTGCATTTGAATTAGTTGAAGCTAATTTTTTGGCATTGACAAATGGAAAATGTTTTTTTCCCCTTTCTTCTCTATTCTTTTTTTCGCTTCTCTTTCCTTTCCATTCTTCTCTTCTCAATATTTATTCCTATTCTCTTTCTTTTCTTTTCAACTCTTAGCTTTATTAAGGTTTCTATTCTATACCAATGAGTTGATAATCTAAGCGATAACAACATTAGAAGTCTTAGAAGTTGACCCATTTTTACAATAAGTCTTAAAAGTTAACTTATTTACAATCAAGTTCTAAAACTTTTAAAATTGCTCATTGATATTTCTATCTGCTAGTCAATGCTAAAAATATATATATATTTTTTACATTTCTTACCTAAAACTTAAAAAAATTGACACTTTTATTTTTTCTCTTTTTTCTTTTTAAACTTGCAAAAATTAACTTTCAAATCATCTAAAAAGATAAGAAATTTCAAATTACCAAAACAATTAAAACTTTTCCAATGAATTTTCTTTCCTAAAATCATAAATCAAACATTTCAATATAATTATTTCTTCAAATATTTTGATAACTGTTGGAATAAAGAAATTTTATGGGAAATTTTGTTTCTATTGTTTGTAACTTTGAAATTTCTTATCTTTTAATATGTATTTGAGCATTGAGTAATGAAATTTGATTTTGACTAGTGGAAAGGATTGATGGTGAACAAGTTTAAAAGTCTTAGGACTTGATTGTAAAAATATTTAGGACATTCGTAAAAACGAGTCAACTTTTAGAACTTTTGGTGTTGTTATTCCATAAACTAAAGATGATTTAACTTATAAAAAATAGTTTTGTGCTTCACTAGGCATTGCACACCACAATTGGCCAAAACTTAAATGAAAAACTGATCATACCATGGTTGCATTTGAGATCATCGGCTACTACACGGTGCACCAAATTTATGCAAATGCTAGTGATGTATTTTTTAATTTCAAAGGCTGATGATAGTCTTGTCTTGAGTTGTGCCTTGTTAGAATATTGAGTTCTTAGGCTTCATTTGTTTCAAAGAAAATAACTTATATGTGAAAAATATTTCTTGAGGAAAATATTTTATGAGAGGGCTTTTTGTTGTTTGGTTGATATACTAAAAAGCAATTGAAAATTATTTTGTGGCGTTTGGAGTATATTGGAAATATTATTTTCTTTCAATTTATAAGGCTAAAAATATTAAAACTTATAAAATTTTTATGTTTTTCTATTTATTGTTGAATATGAGGAAAAAAATATGAAAAAGGGTAAATATTGGTAGTTGCTGCTGATGGACAGCCGAGGATGATCAATGATGATCAATAGAGTAATAAACATGTGTTTATATAGTTCCTTTAAGGGTTTCTTTCATTGAGAATTTGTCAAAGTTCAAAAAATGGTTTCCTTAAAAATAGCTTAGTTTTTTTTCTTTTACCATGTAAACATTTCTGTTAACCAGTTTTCCTAAACAGTCCAAATGCCAAAAAATACAAAAAATATTTTCCAGGAAGATATTTTTCATGAAACAAACTGAGTCTTAATTTTATATTTGATGTTGTAGAAATGTTTTTGATTGAAGTGATGGTCGTCTTTGTTTCTTTCTAGTGAAGAAAAAACTATGGAGAAAGAAAAATGTGTAGAAGAATGAGGATAAGGTGTACTCATAACAAGAATAAATTGAACACAGGTGCTCCAATCTTGTTGAATGTCAATTAAAGAAATTCATCTAGAAACCCAAGTGCAGAGTACTACGAAGAACTAATCCTAAAATTGATGCTAACAATGAGGAGCTCAAGAAAAAAAGATGTTTAGAGTCAAATTTAGAAGTATGGTCTAGATGTCATTCATATAGAGCTCCTTAGACATTATTGAGTAATTCTAGTCTGTATAATCTTCATTCATTTTTTTTTTTTTTTTAATTTCAATAATCTTTAATTTTAATAGGATAAATATTTTTAGTAATTTGATTTGCAGCCTTTAATTGGACAGATTTTTTCAAACTAATGACCTTTAAGTACCCATCCACATTTCTAGGAAATCAACTTATTGAGTTATTGAGCAACAATTCCAAGTAACCTAGGCTAGACATTTTGGACCATGTAGTTTTGCTTCTCCATGAGTTGCATTTTCATGTAGTTTTGGTTCTCAATGACTTGCATATGTTGTTTTGGCTAACCAAGTGGTATTGTATTGTTTCTTTAACAGTCAAGAAAATCTTACAACTCTTTCCATTCAAGTCCTAGTAGAATTGGTAGGATGAAAAACACATGCTACACATGTTAAATACAATACTTCAATTGTGCTAAAAGAATCTATTTGCATGTGTTGTTTTGTTTTGATGTAGAAATTTGAAAACTGTTAACTAGCTAGGCATCCATCCAATTTACCGCGTGTGTGTGTATAAGGATCCATTTGGTGTGTTTTAAATAATGCTTATTTCCAAATGCATGGCCGTCAAAGCTCTCCAAACAACTACTTTTAAGTTGAATTGATCTGGTAGATTGAAGCGTTGAAATCCAGGATGACAAAACCTACGATGTATCCTTCTTTATAGAATTATTGATCACTTTCGCTCACTTTTAGAAATTACTAGAAGAGAGATAACAAGGGTGGATAGTCCTAGCTCCATCTACCTTTTTTTCCACCCCAAAATGCAAAGAGAGAAAATAGATGTATTTTTTCTGAATCATATTGGGAGTTGTAGTAGAACTTATTTCTCAGTTGACATGTGTGTTTGTTGTTGCTTATTATTTGCATGGGTGCTCTAATTTTTTTGATTCATTTTCTTCCTACACTTGGTGACTTGGCATGCTTAATTTTTTTTTATTGTTGATCAAATTTATTTTACGTCTTAAATTATCTAAATGACGTTTCTTTTTGTTTATTGCATTTCATCTATACTGATGAAGGATGTATTGGAGTTTGCAGAGTAAAAAATCCAATTGTCGAAGACTCATATTAGAGTAAGCAATAATTTGGGACTATCTTTCTTTCACATTTTTATTGTCTATCATTTCCAACTTTAAGTATGTTTCTTACCTTTGGTTATTCTGTCAATGCTTATTGTTTTAGTGATGAAGACGAAGATAAGATTGTTTGGAATGTGGAATGCCATTATGCGCAGGCTGAAATTGATGGGTCCATTTTTAATGTTGGAGATTGTGCATATATAAAGGTAAATTCACTTGATGGGAATCTGCAAATTAAAGACAGTTCCCCCTGCTTCTATACTTAATCTAATCCTACATGGTCAATTCATCTAATCTTTCAAGTTATGATTTTTTTTTTCTCACTTTTTTCATTTTATTTTGATGTAATTATTATTTATTTATGAGAAGAATTTGTATTGAGAAGGAAAGGAGAGTACATTGTGGAGGGTAAAGAATCTTCTTGAATAACTCAACAAGTACAAACACGAACATGAAAACAAATTAAACAAGTAATGCCTTCCAATCAAGTTGGATAAGACTCATAGAAACCCACTAAAAACTATGTTAAGTTTATGCCCATAAGAAAGGACCACCTTGTCCTCCAAATAAGGGCTTTTTTGGATTAGCAGTTGTTGTTAGTTGTTGGCAGCTTGAAGCTAACAATTGGCTTCTAGAGGTTAAGGGCTGAATTGTTAACAACTAGAAGTCCCAACTTTAAGCTATTCATGGAAATTTTGAATCATTAGTCACTGAATTTTGAAATGATGCTTCAAGATTTACCAAACATCCCAAACCAACAATTGGTAGCTAAAATGTCAATGGCTAGTCAAGTTATGGCTTTTGAAGATGCATGCACTTTTTTTCCAATCCAAAGACTTTATAATACAAATAAAACAATATATTTCCAAAGAGTTTTTTTTTTTCTTCTCACCAAAAATCTCCTTTGAAACTAATGAAAATCATCTTCTTTCTTGCCATGCCCCAAATATGGATATGGGGTACATGACTAGTGTAGCCTTTAATAACAAATTTCATATTCAAACATTTACATTACTCCAGAACATGAATATGTTTTTAGAAACAAAATGTTGATTATTGTATGCAACATCTATAATTACATTATAAACTAAACACTAAAAATGAAATATCAATCCACCTAGATTAGAGCTCCATTGAATGGGATGAACAAGGTCAATGCTATATAAGCATCATGTCTCGAACTTTGATAATAACATTTACCTGGAAATATTTGTTGGGTAAGGAGGAAGATAAGCCACATTACTTAGTAAAATCCCACACCTTCCATTGGATCAAGCATAGTTTTATATTATCAAATTTGGAATGATAGCAATGTGGATTATCATTCCACAAACATCTTAAGAATAAATCCCAAAACAATTTCTTACCGAATAATTTCATCAACAAAACAATACTCTTCACAATCAATTTGGATTCAATTCATGAATCCATTATATGGTAAATAAAACAATTATCTTCTTCATATTATAAAATCAAACTCTTAAGTGAAATAGTGCTATGATCATCATTTTCCTGTGACATAAGCTAAATTGATAATCATACCAATCAAAACAATTCAATGAGCTAATTATTGACAAACTGTATATGAGCTAAATTTTAGGAGTTAATTACATTATTTAGGTCTGGCCTTGTTAGGGTTATTTTTGTACCTCATAAATCTTACAAGTATAGATTTAAGGGTGTAGGGAAAGAGTGACTACAACACTTTCTTGTAACTTTTAGTTCTCTAAAACGATCACTAACTTTGTACCCGTTGGAATGGTAGAGCAGAGAACACAACACATACACATACTAATTAGGTTTTGTAAAATGAACCTCAATAGGGTAGTATTTCATTGATTTTTTTAGAGCTTTTATAGTGAGCTTTTATATGTGATAATGGGGAGGCTTATGAACAATATAAGAAAGCGAAAAAAGAGGCACAAAAGGCCGCGAGTCAAACAAGAGCATGAGCCTTTGAAAAGATATATGAGAAACTTGGAACGAAGGAAGGTGAAAAGGATATCTATAGGTTAGCAAGGACGAGAGAAAGGAAATGTCGAGATCTCAATCAGGTAAGGTGTATCAAGGATAAAGAAGGAAAGATTATGATGAAAGATAAGGACATTAAAAAAGGTGGAGTTACTTCGATGAACTTCTCAATAATGGCCAAGGTGGTAATATGGTTGACATAGACCACATGACTATAGAGAAGAATGTGACCTTCATTAGAAGGATTAGATTTTCGGAGGTCAAGGAGGCTTTGAAGAGGATAAAAGTTGGGAAGCCTGTGGCCCCGATGGAATACCGATTGAAGTATGGAAGTGTGTGGATGATGTAGGAGTAGCTTGCTTAACCAGATTGTTTAACAAAATCCTAACTTCAAAGAAAATGTCAGATGAATGGAGGAAGAGCATTTTAGTACCCATTTTTTAAAACAAGGGAGACATTCAGGGTTGCTCAAATTATAGGGGAATTAAACTACAGGGGAATTAAGCTTATGAGTCAATACTTTAAAGTTGTGAGAAAGAGTTATAGAACATCGCTTACGTGGTGTTACATCTATTTGATCTCTACCAACCAATTCGGGTTCATGCCAAGTCGATCAACCATGGAAGCAATCTTCCTCATTAGAAGCTTGATGGAGAAATACAGAGATTTGAGGAAAGACTTGCATATGGTTTTCATTGAACTTGGAGAAGGCTTATGATAAAGTCCCAAGAGAAGTTTTATGGTGGGTGTTAGAATGTAAGGGGATATCGATTAGGTACATGCAAATATTGAAAGACATGTATGAAGGAGCGACTACTAGCGTGCGCACAGTTGGAGGAGACTCATGAGACTTTTCTATCTCAGTTGGGTTGCATTTAGGGTTTGCAGTAAGCCCTTACCTCTTTGCTTTGGTTATGGATGAATTAACAAAGCATATACAAGAGGAAATCCCTTAGTGCATGATGTTTGGAGATGATATTGTGTTGGTAGATGAGACACAGGAGGGAGTTAGTAGAAAGCTAGAGTTGTGGAGGAACACTTTGGAGTCCAAGAGTTTCAGGTTAAGTAGAACCAAGACGGAATACATGCATTACAAGTTTAGCGAAGGCTGAAGTGGGGATAATGAGGGAGTTAGCTTGGATGGAGTGCCATTGCCCCAAAGCACCCATTTTAAATATCTAGACTCAATCCTTCAAGAAGATGGAGGTTGTGAGGAGGATGTTAGCCACAGGATAAAAGTTGGGTGGTTGAAATGGAGGCTTTCCACGGGAGTCCTATGTGACAACAAGATTCCCAATAAATTGAAAGAAAAATTCTATTGTATGGCTATTCGACCGGCTATGTTATATGGTAGCGAGTGTTGGACAATGAAGGGACATGCATCGAAGATGAGTGTTGCCGAGATGAGGATGCTAAGATGGATGTATAGTCATACTAGAATGGATAAGAGACATAATGAAAGCATTAAAGATAAAGTGGGAGTCACATCGATTGAGGACAAGATGAGAGAATGGAGATTAAGATGGTTTGGGCACGTGAAGCGGAGACCTAAGGAGGCTCCGGTTAGGAAGGTTGAGCGCATAGTGATAGAGGAGAGGAAGAAAGGAAGGGGTAGACCTAAACTAACTTGGAAGAGAGGAATATAGTATGATTTAGAAGCATTACAATTATAAGGAGACGTCGCCCAAAATCGTTTAGAGTGGAAACAAAGAATCCCTATAGCCGACCCAATTAATTTTGGGATTAAGGCTAAGTTGAGTTGAGTTGTATAGTGATCTAGATATAGGATTTTAAGTGCAAAGATAGCTTGTGGCCATGACTTGCTTTTCTATCTAGACCATACTTAACTTTATCTCAAATCTAACTCATACTTAGATTACTTTTAACAACTGACTTGAGCCATACTCTCATTTAACCCCACTATCAAACTTGCTAACACAACAGGCTCTTAATAGAAAACTGAAAATACCTATTTTCCTCCAGAGCTAACATATAACTCAAGAGAACCTAAGGAAATTCTCAAATCTTAACACTCCTTGATAATTTCCTTGATACTCCAAGCATCCCTCTTAAAATTTCAAGCTTGACCTTTGGTGGTGCTTCAGTAAAAACATCAGCAATTTGCACCAAGTAATTGTAAAAACATCAACAATTTGCACCAAGTAATCTCTTAGTTCTTTTGTGCCACTTTCAAAAAAAGGAACTTGACATTTATATGTTTACTTTTGCTATGCTGGATACATTGTTGGCAATGGCAATGATAATGACAATGACATATTTGCTGTCCATATGGATGATAGTTGCCTACTTTTGCTCCAACTTCAATTCTTTTAAGATTTTCCTTAACTAGCTTGGTTACTTGCTGCTGTTGTCGCCATGTACTAAACCTCAACAGATGACTGAACTACCACATCTTGCTTTTTGGAATTCTGGGAAAAAACTCTTGGGCCAAGGGTAAAGACATACCATGAAGTGCTTCTGCATTCATCAATGGTTCTAGCTCAATCACTTTTAGAATAGCCTTCTAAGACTCCATTTCAACCTTCAAAAGCCAATTCCAAGCTCAACAGTCCTTTCAACGCTCTTTGTTGCTCTAATATGTGTTTGACTAGGAGCTTGCATAAATCTGGACAGTAGACTAGCAACAAACATTAGATTACGTATTGGGCTGAGGTACAGTAGGCATTCGATTATACTTCCATAAACCTTGGAATTTGCTTTGATATCACCATCTTCTTTTGAAAGTTCTTCATTCTTCATAAGAGCAATTGCAAATGGTTTGTAACACTCAATCTTGAATTTCTTTAATAGGTCCAGGTGCACATTTTCTCTTTGATAGACCTTCATTGCATTGATGAATTCCATACCAAGGAAGTATTTTACTTCCCCAAGATTTAACATCTCAAATTCCTGCTTCATCTTTTCTTTAAATTGTTGCAACAAGTGAGGATTTTCTCCTTTTACCAACAAATCAACATAACTACTCATTGTTTCTAATATACATGGTTGGGGGGAATACCCAATTTGGAGCCTAAATTTTTCGCACATGCTCAATATGGGACCAATGAGTATTTGGTTTAATGGTATTGGAGTCGTCTCCAGGGCTAGGAGGTTTCAAGTTTGAGCCCTAGTTGGAGCCAAATTCACCAAAAAAAAAAAAAAAATTTCACGGTAGTTCGATTTGAGCCTATTCAATCCAATTATGATACCCGATTTCCAATTTCGAAATCGTATAAAGCTATGGCTAATACTATTTCTGAGTTATGGATCTAGTCTTTGCTTATTGAGCTTGGTTTTCTTTCTTCTTCTCTTGCTATTCTTTTGATGCGGTGAAACAATTAAATTACAGAATTTAGAATTGAAACAACTCTAATTCTGCTTGAAATACACAAGAGTTAGATTGAAACAACCTTTAGCTCTTAATAACACAATAATTCTGATAACACATAAGTAGTTTGATTTAATAATGAAAGATAATTGATTATAAAACAACAATACATGTTTATATAGGCTGCTGGATAGGTGATATACAGCCTGTTAACATAGCTGTAAAACAATAAAAACTGTAAATTAACACAGCTGGGCAGCCCTATTTGACAGGTTGAACAGCTGCTGGAAAATGTAGAAAAAAATATGCAAAATACACCTAATACACAACTGAAATACAACTGGTCAGGCAGCTGTAATAGTAGCTTAATTGGACTTGTAATGTGAACTATTGTTATCCTACATTAATCCCCTATACTTGTAAAGAACTCGTCCCCGAGTTAACTTGTTTAGTTGATTCCCCTGGATAGAAATTGTAGATATCAGCCACATTAAAGTCTTGGATATGCCCATGGAATTAGGAATGTCAATGATATTGGCATTATCATTGATTTTCTTGAGAATTTTGTATGGCCCAATTTTCTTTGGTGTCAATTTGCCATGTCCTTCGGCTGGCAATCGTTCTTTGCACAAATAAACCATCACATCGTCTCCTTCTTTAAAAATCTTCTCATGCTTGTGGGTATCAACATGTGCCTTATACTTGGCATTAGAAATCTCAATTTGATCACGTACCTCCTTTTGCACTGTATGGATATGATCTGCCAAATGTTCTGCTGCAATTGAGTATCTTGGAATTTTAGGCAGAGGAACCAGGTCTAAAGTATGGCGTGGGACTCTACCATATATAACTTCAAATGGTGATTTGCCTGTGGTCCGGCTTTGCATGTTGTTGTATGCAAACTCTGCTTGTGACAAGAAGAAGTCCCATTGTTTAGGACGTTCACTGCAAAGACACCTGATGATATTGCCCAATGATCTATTCACCACCTCAGTTTGTCCATTTGTTTGTGGATGACAGGTAGTGCTGTACTGCAAATCTGTGCCAAATCGATGCCACAAAATCCTC
>CATKHJ010066356.1:0-16216 GCA_949750685.1 Vernicia montana
TGATATTATGTGATAAGAGTAAGTAAGGCATTAGCCACTACTCTGATTACTATGAGGGAAGCATACCGCTTCTGATATATTGGTTTCTGCTAAATTAATAAATGAAATACTTTGTATTATGAGATACTCTATATTATGAGATCATTCATTTTATATTGCATTTGTATCCGCCAACATATTATGTTAGTATATCGTGTTCTTATTGAGATTTATCTCACCCCGTAGTTGTTTATATTTTTTAAGAGCCTAGAGGTACGTGCAAGGTAACACTCTCAAGCCACCTTTCATCGTTTGGGAGATTACTCTGCCACTTTGAGAATCGCCTATTTTGTTGACCTGTAATTATGCATACTTTCAGTAGAGCTCCACAGGTCATTATTTTAGAATTGTTTACTTGGATGACTGTTGAATATTATTATGGGTTGTAATCTTTTAAGTATGATGACTATGAATGATGAGGCATTAATTAGTCATGTGAGATAAAGACTAAAATCAATTATTGGATCACGTATAATTAATTACTAATTATTCATGTAAAATGGATAGTATGTATGATAGGATCGTCTATGAGTATTGGCTAAGATCTTGGGAATGTATTTGCCATGTGTTAGTGAGCGTAGTGTATTTAAGGGTTCTACAGGTTTAGGTGACCTTATGTCTCCCTTTACCCTAGGACCGTCACATCTCGAAATACAGGATGTGACACCATCATACTCAAAGCCCAATGACAATTGGCCTACAACACCATAAAGGATACTTTTCCCAAAATTTGTATATCCTTACTCATATCACCTCTTCACTAATCACTCACTAGGTTTCTTTTTGCTTAAAGGTACCAATGGCTGATCCAACTGACATGGCTGCCCTGACTACACTCATGACCAATCTCCTTCAAAAGCAAGAGGAGAATTTTCAAGCAATTCTAAATGCTCAACAAGCCCAATTTGAAGAACAAAGGCAATCCATCATTAAAGAAGTGCGGGCCATGGTTAATCAAGCTAGTCTCCTAAACCAAACACAACTTTGGACTAGACCACCCCAAACCTGTATCGGGCTAACCCTAATCCAGTCCAAGTCCATGCCTACACTACCTCTGTGCCAAGCACCTTCACCCACTCTAGCCCTTTCTCTCTCTTGAATCCTTTTCAAGGTAGGGATGTGCTCTCCCATTCAGACACCAAGTTGCTTATGGAGAAATTTGAAACAATGGAGAAAGCCATCAAATCCTTAAAGCACAGTAATGACCTGATTGATGTGGACAATTTAGCCCTGTTCCTTGATGCTAAACTTTCACCCAAATTTAAAATGCCTGAACTTGAGAAATGTGATGGAACCATTTTCCCCAAGACTCATCTAATGATATATGTGAGGGCAATGCAGCCTTTGGAGCTTAACAACGAGCTCCTTGCACAACTGTTCCAACAATCATTAATTGGTGCAGCATTGAGATAGTTCCTTTCACTAGACAAAAGCCAAAAAAGGACCTGGGATGATATCTGTCAAGCCTTTATCAAGCAATATCATTACAACAGTGAAGTGGATGTCACTAGTCGTGACTTGGAAACCACCAAACAGCTTTCGAATGAGTCCTTCTCCACGTTCCTTACAAGGTGGAGGGCTAAAGCAGCTCAAATGGTAAACAGACCAACCGAACAAGAACAAGTGGATATTTTTGTCAAGAACCTACTCCCAGCTTACCAAGCCCATCTGCTAACCCGATATCTGCCCACCTTCAAAGCTTTGGTGGCAACTACATCTAGGTTTGAAGATTACATCCCAAACAGATCATTTCAACCTGAATTCTCTACCACCAATCTGAATTGTGATGAAGAATCTGAACCCTATGACCTTTGAGGCTAATACCGACATGCCTTTATCTCATCTTCCTTTTTTCAAATTGAAGCCATAATTCCATGCATCTTCTTCAAAAGTGGAAAACAGACCCCACCTCACCTCACCTTACATCTGTCTAAGTAGCATGTTATGGAGGAGTTCAAGCTCAGCTGATCTGACCTATCTGAGATTGAGCCCAAGTCCAAGTCCAAGTCAAAATCCAAATTCGAGTCTAAGTTTATCATTTATTAATCTGAGTCTTTATACTATATTCTTCTTTTGTAATATTATTCATGCACTTCTCTATTCTCATCTTTCCAGTTTAATCTGATAAAAAAAATTAAAAAAAAAATCAAAATCAATGAGTTTTGGCAAGCATTTGCATTTCACCATGATTTGAAACAATCAAGACTTAAGGTATTCTTGTGCCCGCATCAACAGTCGCTTCATCAGATCCCGACCAAAGGACGATCGAAATAAAAAACGAACACCAAATGGTGATATATTTAGTTGGAGCAGTCAAAGCTAAAATCAATCCAATATTGCACTTTTAGGTAATAAAAAAACAGACATTTCAACAAGAAACAACAATCTCAAAAAGGACCTGATGTCCTCACAAGGTTTCTTTCTGAACCAAGATTCAATGAAATGGTCTAAGACAAAGGTCAAAACCCCAAGACAAAGGACAACAACAGCCCAAATCATAGTGGAATAATCTTTAAATGCCGCCAAAATTCATTGAGTAAGCTCGCTAAGTTGAAAACCCAAAAGGGCGACTTAGGCAGAAATCAGAGCAAGCTCGTTGAGTTGAAAATCCGAAAGGGCGGCTCTATGAGGCCTCGCCCAAGCACCGGTCCGATCCGCTAGAGGGGATCGAAATGCTCATTCGGGGTTTGGTCTCATGATGGAACCCTCGGGTTCGGATTAGTTGATCTTTGAAAAGCGTTTTGGGAGTCGCCAACTTAATTTATTTTATTTGAGAAATTTTAAGGGAGAACTCAATTTTGACTCCAATTATTGTCTAATGAAAAAGTGCACTAGCCCTCAATTACCATAGATGATTCGAGGACTAGGTTTTCGGTTTATTTAATTAAAATGAGTTTGGCAAGTTTAATACATAATGACGTAAAATGATTTCATGAACATATATAAATGAATGAGCAATTATGAATGGATTAAAACAAAATAAAGCAATAAAGAAAATGAGCATTAAAGTAATTAAATAAAGAAAGCAAATATTAAATTTACAAAATAAACCAAAATAGGGGATACTTTCTCTAGTCCTTATGAGATTCTAGGAAAGCAACACATTCCCCAAGATAAATCCAAATAACAAAAAGCAATTAAACAAAGAAATGAAAGAAAGCACAAAATTACACAAAGAAAGTGAAAGAAGAGGAAGATTTATTTTAATTGGTTTTGATGCTTTTCAGACAAGCATGCCTACATTTTCCTTCGAATGGAAATCAAAATTCATGTAGTTCACCTTCTTGTGAAGGAGATTTGTTTTAGTCTGAACCTTTTATCATGTTTCAGTTCATTGATTAAAAGGCGAGTTGATTGATTTTGATCAAACAAGATTGATTACCAAATTGTTAATTAGGTCAGTTTTAATTAATAAACAAAAGAGGATCAGAACATGTTAATTATTTCCGTTTCTAATTAATATGTCTTTAAAAGTAATTAAAAGAAAGGGATTAAAGGAAAAAGAATCATATTAAGGGGAAAACAATAATTAATGCTAGAATTAAAGAACTAAAAGAAAGGGAATAAAAGAAAAAGAGAACATGCAAAGGGAAATAATAATAAAATAATAAGAAGAAACTAAGCTAAAAAATAAAACAAAACAACAAAGCAACAAAGAAGCAAAACAAACTTCAAAACAAATAAATAAATGAAAAAGAAAGAAAATAAATACCTTTTGAAGATGAGACTTGGGGACGTATGGACGGAACGGGCGACCGGATCGCAATTCCACCTTGACTCGACTCGGCAAAACCACAGCCTTCGAACGGCTACTAGAACGGCGCTTTTAGGAATCCCTCGAACTGATTTGAGAGAAACCACAAATAATCACCCAAAACAGAAACTTTAAACTAGGAAATGCAGCTTTTTCGAACCAAGACTTAGGAAAATGCTTGCTTGTAATCAATTAGGTTTTATTTGGAAAATGAGGTGTGTGGAAATGAGTTAGGGAGGGTAGTTTATATAGGAATAGTAGCTAGGGAAGATTTTCACGTTTTCCAATGTGAAAAAACTGACCAGAAACACCAAAACAGCACAGAAGCCTTCTGGGACCGCACAGACAGGTTTTTGGACCACACAGCACCAACTGGGACCGCACAGGACAAGGCAGGACCGTACAGGGCCTGTTTGGGACCGCACAGACCCTGTGCAAAACCGCACAGGCCTTGTGCGGTTCCTGGGGGCCCCTGTGCGGTCACCCAGGCCAAACCGTGGTCGGTTCTTTAATTTTTTCGATCCTTTCTTGCCCGTTTCAGTTTCTGAGTCCTTTTTGCATGTCTGTGGGTTTAGACGGTGCGAAATTCAGGGTTCACAGGCTCGAGTAAAAGTTAGAGCTAAAAAGAAGAGAGAAATCATCCTTATCCAATCATTATGTTCTTTATGCCTTTGTCCCACATTAAAGGCATATTTTCTTAAGTCATCATTTTCTGGCTGATCCCTCATTAGGGGCACGCCTTCTGAATCATCTTCTACCAAATTCGTCACGAGCATATCCTTCATGTCATCTGTCACGTTGCCCTTATCATTTAGTATGGGCATATCATTCCTATCATCCGTCACGTCTCTTAGCTCAAGTAACTAAGTAGCCCTTATCATTCATAAGGGGCATACCCTTCAAAACGCTTGTCACAAAAAGCTAAACAACTCTTATCATCCATCCAAGAGC
The DNA here is from genome assembly GCA_949750685.1 of Vernicia montana. Lineage (NCBI taxonomy): Eukaryota > Viridiplantae > Streptophyta > Magnoliopsida > Malpighiales > Euphorbiaceae > Vernicia > Vernicia montana. The sequence continues at coordinate 4,745 of CATKHJ010066356.1, forward strand.
ACGTCTTCTTAGTCATCATCCGAATCAATTCAGCGTCTTCTCAAAAGTCCCGTCACTTTAAGAGTCTATTCAAATCTCAGACAATAAGATAAGTTGTGTTTATCTTCTCCATAAATCATGCTACAATAGCAAAATTATACAACCTCCTAAACACTTTTCAAAAGGTTTAACCTACCCGCCAAACCTAAGTCTTCTCGGTAAAATCTCATCTTCCAAGGGCCAAGCCTACCAAAAACCCAAGTCTCCTTAGTAAAATCTTATCTTTCAAAGGCCAAGCCCACTAAAATCCCAAGTCTCTCAGGACTCATGATCTATGAAGCCTAGTTTCCTTGGCAAAACTAAAGTCAAACCATGACTCCCAGAGCCTATCATCCTCAATTAAAAGGGGCCTAAACTAATAAAAACCCATCCCAAGCCTCCTTGGCAAATCAAGCCCATGATTCCTTGGTAAAAATTACCATCCATCCAAGCCCAAGCTTCTTTGGCAAATCATGTCATCACTAAAGTCCAAGTCCTTTGAACAAGTAAATTCAAGTGGTAAACCAATTGGTCAAATCACCTCAAAAAGTTATGTCCAAAAACAAACTTTTAACAAATGGGTCACACACAAACAATCCATAAATCTTCACCTTTGAAAAGGTAAAACCTGACCTAGCCTTCCAAGATAACTTTCCAGGCCACACATGACTGAGCCTTCCAAGCATCACCTCCACCAAGGCCAAACCCGACCTAGCCTTCCAAGATAACTTTTCAGGCCACACCAAACTGAGCCTTTCAAGATAACCTTCCAGGCCAAACCTGACCTAGCCTTTCAAAGCATCACCTCCTCCAAAGGCCAAAACCTGACCTTACCTTGACTTTCTCCAATGGCATAACCACTATCATTCATCCTTCCAAAATGGAGGCACTCTCCTCTACAAAAATCAACACTTTTATACCAAATTGACCATTCAAAGGTTCAAGGTATCCAATTCATAATTTTATGCATATTCAGATGCATTTCATATTAAATAGGTCACTAATCAGAGCTCCTGAAACAAGAAGGACCATCACCTTGTCCTACGAGAAAGGACCATCACCTTGTCCTACGAGAAAGTACCATCACCTTATCCTTCCAGAAAGGACTATCACCTTATCTTACCAGAAAGGACCATCATATTGTCCTTCCAAAAAGGACCATCACCTTGTCCTTCCAGAAAGGACCATCACCTTGTCCTACCAGAAAAGACCAATCCATCCAATCATCTCATCAGGCAGGACCATTTTTAGATCTTCAGAATTGTCTATCAGACAGATCAATTCTGATGAAACCCAAACCCAGACCAGCACCATCTTCATCACTTCCCAAAGATACAGGGGGGAACCTCTTTCCAAAACCAATCAAACCTATCCTAAGATAACCTTAGGATCAATACCTTAAAACTAAATAAGGTTTTCTCTTTCAAAATCAGACCTATCCTAAGATAGCCTTAGGATCAGTACCTTAAATCTGAAATAGGTTACCCTTCTAAAATCAGACCTATCCTAAAACAGCCTTAGGATCTTTTACCCAAACAGACCGAAAATATAATTTTTATTTTTCCAAACAGACAGGGAATATAGATTTTCCCAAATATGTCTAAACACCGACCTAGACATCGCTTTGGTCCCTTTTTCTCCATCCTTATTCCTCAGGTTCACTATTATCAGAATCGCCTTTTGAACAAAACCAATTCTAATGAGGGGGTGTAAGGCCTCGCCTTAGCACCAGTCCGATCCACTAAAAAGGAATCGAAATGCTCATTGGAAAAGAACTCACGATGGAACCCTCGGGTTCATATTGATTGATTTTGAAAAATATTTTAGAGTTTCCACCTTACTTTATTTTTATTTGGGAAAATATAAGGTAAAAACTCATTTTGACTCCAATTATATCCCAAAGGAAAAGATCACTAGCCTCGAAATCAAAGAGGATTCGGGGACTAGGTTTTCGGTTCATTTTAATTAGTTTGGCATTGAATAAAGTTAAAACTTAAAATTCATTTCATGTATAATGCTTGTATAATTAATATGATGCATGACAATATGATAAAATCATGTTATACATAAAATAAACAAGAAGAGGATAAAAGGAAGAGAAAAGGTAAGTTACAATTACAATAAAAAAACTGAATTAAGAGATACCTCCTCTAACCCTTATGGGTTCTAGGGAAGTCACACATTCTCCAAACTAATCCTAATAAAATAAATATAACAAAATAAATTAAATTAAAGTGAAGAAGGTGATGAGGGGAGAAGTTAGTTAGTTTTAATTGGATTCGATGCTTGGACCAAGCATACCTGCGTATCCCTTTGAATGGGAATCATAACCCACGCAATTCTCCCTTCTTGCGAAGGAGTTTGTTTAGTCAAACCACTTTATCATGTTTTGATTGATTGAAAGTTGAGTTGATTGGATTGATTTTAATTGATTACCATATTGAATTAATTATTTCAGATTTTAATTAACTAACCTAAGTGAATCAATTAAGAGAAAATAATTAGGCAAAGAGCCCAAAGGAAAAGAAGAGAATAATCCCAAGGAGGGAAAAAATAAATAAATAAAAAGACTAATCCCAATGAGGGAAAAATAAATTAAATAAAGAAAAGGAAAAGAAGCTTACCTTGCGCTTGAGCGGCTTTGGAGACTTGGCGGCGGACTTGCTTCGGACAGCGGGAAACTTTTGACTAGGCGGGTAGGCTCAGGAAGTCACTACTCAATTTTCTTTGCAAAGCAAGGAGTAGTAGCAAAGCAAAAATAAAATAAGAATAAAAGAAAATTTAAAACTAGGGAGCTTGGTCCTTGACGGACCAAGCTTTAGGGGGATGGCTCGCTTGATGCAAAGGCTAATCAAGCAAGCCAAGGGATTTAGGTGTGATCATGAGATGAAGAATAATGAGTGGGAGGGCCCCTATATATAGGGTGAAGGTTAGGGGGTGATTTAGAGAAGTTCCAATGTGGGATTTGGGGAAAAACTAAAGAAAAAATCGAAAGTCCGCTACTACTGCCGCCTAGGGGCTCTGTGGTACCGTAGAGGCCACCTACGGCAACAAAAATGTTGCCGCAAACTAGCTTTGTGGTACCGTAAAATCCACCTGCGGCAACCGCAGGAAGGCTCTGCGGTACCACAAGGCTGCCCTGCGGCAAACGCAGTGCCTTCGATTTTCGGGCCCATTTTTGTCCGTTCTTCTTTTGGTTCATCGCCACACTTTCGCCAAAGATTTTTTAGGTCCAACCACATGTAGAGGGTGTAAAATTAAGGGTTCACAGTTGCCCCCTCATCGAAATTATCTTGTCCGTAAGACGATTTTGATGATAGTGAACCTGAGAAGAAGGAATGGAAAAAGGAACCAAAGGGATGTCTAAATCAGGATTTGGACATGTCTGGGTGGGTAAAATGATGAAGGAAGATGGTAAAAGGAACCAAAGGGATGCCTAAATCAGGATTTGGACATGTTTGGGTGACAGAAATGATTGAATATGAGGAAGATGGTAAAAGGAACCAAAGGGATGTCTAAATCAGGATTTGGACATGTTTGGGTGACAGAAGTGATTGAATATAAGGAAAATGGTAAAATGAACCACAAGGATGTTTAGGTGTTTCTAAACATTTAAAGGTGAAAGTTGACTGATAAATGAAGACGAGAAAATGAACTAGAGGGAAGTCTAGGACAAAGGCTAGATATTTCTGGGTGAAAGATGGGGCTAACTTGGATAAAGAGCGGGGAAATGAACTAGAAGGATGTCTAGGTTAGACATGTCTAGGTGAAGGATTTGTTTGACTATAAATAAGGATGGAAGAGGGAACCAGATTGACGCCTAATTGAGAAATTAGATGTTTATGGGTGGAGGATGATAATGAAATGGAAAAAGAACCATAGGGATATCTAGGTGATCGTTGCTAGACATTTATGGGTGGATTGATTGGTAAAAGAAGCTTGCTCTTAGTATCTTTGGGAGATTTGAAAGTGATATTCCCTGTCTGCTTGGGAAAAAGGTCCTAAGGCTATCCTAGGATGCGTCTGATTTTAAAGTTGAGATTTATTGGTATAGGTCGAGGACCCTATGCATGCTTGATTCAGGAATTCGGATTGATGATCTGTCTTGATTAATGGAATTCGGATTGATGATCCGTCTTAATTCAGGAGCTCTTATTAGAGACATGTTTAGTGTGAAATGCATTTGAATATGCAAAATTATAAATTGGATACCTTGAACCTGTGAAGGATCAACTTGGTAGGAGAGTGTTGATCTTTGTAGAGGAGAGTGCCCCCATTTTGGAAGGATGAGAAAAAGTGAATTGGTTGTTCGGCCCTAAGAGAAAAGTCGAGGCTAGGTCAGGTTTTTGGCTTTAAAGGAGGTTATGCTTGAAAGGCTAGGTCAGGTTTGGCCTGGAAGGTTATCTTGAAAAGGTAGGTCAGGTTTGGCCTAGAAGGTTATTTGGGAAGGCTAGATCAAGTTTAGCCTAGAAGGTTATCTTGGATGGCTAGGTTAGGTCAACTTTAGCCTCGGAGAGGATTAGGTAGGAAAGGCTCAGTTAGGTTTGGCCTGGAAGGTCATATTGGAAGGCTATGTCAGTTTTAGCTTGAGATAAGATTAGGTAGGAAAGGCTCAGTTAGGTTTGTCCTTAGAGAAGATTAGGTAGGAAGGCTCGGTTGGGTTTGTCCTTAGAGAAGATTAGGTAGGAAGGCTCGATTAGGTTTGGCCTCGAAGAGAATTATGTGGGAAGGCTCGGTTAGGCTTGGCCTTAGAGAAGATTAGGTAGGAAGGCTCGGTTAGGCTTGGCTTTAGAGAAGATTAGGTAGGAAGGCTCGGTTAGGCTTGGCCTTGGAAAAGTTGAAGATTGTGGGTTAGCTTTTGTGTGACCTATCTGTTAAGAGTCTGCCTTTAGACATGGCTTCCCTTTGATTTTGCTTTTCCAAAGAAGTTGGACTTTAGGAATGATATGATTTGCCAAGGAGGCTTGGTTTTAGAAGGATGGTATGTCATGGGATGGACTTTGACTAGTTCGAGCCCTTTTTTAACCAGTTTGAGGATGATAGGTCTTAGAAGTCATAGCTCGACTTTGGCTTTACCAAGGAAACTGGGCTTCGTAGATCATGAGTCTTGAGAGACTTAGACCTTAGTGATCAAATGATTTGCTAAGGAAACTAGGATCTGAAGGGATAGTATGATTTTCCAAAGAGGCTTGCACTTAGAAGGATAATATGATTTGCCAAAGAGGCTTGCACTTAGAAGGATAGTATGATTTGCCAAGGAGGCTTGAGCTTGGAAGGACAGCATGATTTGCCAAGGAGCTTGAGATGATAGGCTATGGGAGGCATATCTGATTGAGGTTTTGGCTAAGGAGCTCTGGCCTTTAAAAACTCTTGCGAGAGTTTGAGATCAATGGCATTTTGTCAACCGGTCTTAATGAGATAGGTAGGAAAGGTGGGGTGCCACCTTATGAGTCGGACTTAGTAGGTTGGACGTATGGACGAAAGGATACGACTAAACTCCTATGACATGAAGGATGATGGCAGAAAAAAGACTAGAAAGGTAAAAGCTACAAGGATGAGCTTGACAAACACAAGGTGAAGACTCTGATAGACACTCTCTTAACTAGTGATGTAGGAAACTTAACTTGATGATTTAAAGACTCAGAAAATATGACTCTAGGGTTAGGAAGAATTGTTTAGCTGTTCCTAGACATAAGCTAAAATGACTAAGTACTCGACGTTTATTTTTGAACGAGACAGGACAAAATGATCAACTAGACATTGAATCCAATTTGAACAAAACAAAGTTTCAATTTCTGCTTTAAGTTGCCATTTTAACAAACTTGTTCCATCCTCTAGCTAAGTCGCCCTTTCGGGTTTTCAACTTAGTAAACCATTTCATTATTAGCTCTAATTTCTGCCCGAGCCGCCCTTTCGGGTTTTCAACTCGACGAGCTTGCTCTAATTTCTGCCTAAACTGCCCTTTCGGGTTTTCAACTTAGCGAGCCCTTTTTTTTTTTTAAGAGTGAAAAGGAGAGCGATATTGGCAAAAGAGAATTTATATTTGGATCGTGTCCAGATTGGTCTACTACGTACCTCCACTTTTGTTGTCTCTTTACTTGTCCTTTCTTAGAAGGATCAAGTCTACGTAATTCTAGGTTACGATGCACCATTAAAATAGCAAATTATTTCCCAGTTGATTGCAGAGGCCAGAGGCTGGAAGATTTGATTCCATCTAAACCCATTAGGATGATACTTTTGCCAAGCAGGATTTTCTTGAACATTTATAGGCAACCTATTGTGTCTTGAACTTCGAATTAGAAATTAGAGCTCTAACCACCTTCTTGCAACTGATCATGAAACTTGTCTGTCCTTAGCTAGAAGAATTTTCATCTCAATTGTTGCACCAATTCTATTTCATCAATTAATGAGTACAGGACTGCCCCCAGGTGAAGGACAAATGGAAGTTTGATATAGTCCTTGATGGAAACTGTTGATGCTTCTTTTGATGATTCTTGCAAAGTGGGCTTCACAAAACCAATTCTTGAATGCTTCTTTTTGAGAGCAGGATTCATTAATGATTCCAAAGAGTGCTTCAAACCTAACAAAGGATGTTAGTTTGGATAAAAGATGATATGAGGCTGCTCCTATTCACTTTATCTTCTTGGGAAATTTTTAGATTGATTCAACTTTCATGCCTCCAAGAACTTGCAATTGCATTTCAGGCCATCTTGCAGAGATCTGTTCATGATTCTTGTAATCTCTTGAGATAATGCAATCTCATTCATTCCAGATCTGTTTCCATTACCATGATCAGTGAAAACCCATGTTTGATTAGAATCCGTATATGGATTAGTCAAAGAGACAATTGTAAAATCCAGTCATGAGATTCAATCAACAAATGAAGATTGTATCACCTTTATTATATAGCATTCATTACATGTGAACCTTCCCATTCTTCCTGGGTGCTATCTTGACTAATCTTGGTGGATGAGTGATTGGTTTGCTTAACCAACCACCTTGATGAACTCTTTTTGGATTTGACTGTGGCTTCTTGCTTCATGTATTCATTTGTAAACTTTTGATTCTTCCGACCAATGCATGTAACTTTTCACTTGTGCAAGAGTTTTATTAAACTGTTGTTTCATTTAGATTAGATTCAGAAACATTTATAGAGGCGTTCCCAAGGTGTAGAATCTTTCTTGGAATCAGATTACTCTTTTTCAATATTATACACAGTGAATGACTCCAGGTTATGCTTTTAGAGTAGGATACGGACTATTTGGGCTAACTTATAGCTTACGTAGGGCCATCGGTTTAGATAAGTATATATCAGTTACAAAAAATGTTGTAATAAATCTGAAAAAAAGTAAAGAAAATTATATTTATTTTCATTTAAATTGATAATTTGGTCGATTTAACTTAAGTCAATAAAAAATATTTACATATGGTAAACATTTCAATTTAATAATATTATGATTAGTATTACTAAAACAGTTATAATGAAAGTCATGTCTCTTCATATATAATATATAATGTTAATAAATTCCTAAACCTATATATAGATATAGCCACAACTTAGTTCTGAATTGAAATCGAATTGGTTTGAATCAAATTGGAACTAAGTATTATTTATTATTGAACCTGTATTAGATTTAAATTGAATTAACTCTCCTAGAAAAATAGGAGTTTTTCTCTCACGTCTCTATATGGAGCCTTTTTCTCTTTATGTCTAGGGTTAAGGCTAAACAAAATAAACTTTCAGAGATGAAAAATGGTGAGTTTTCACATTTAACAAAAGCGTAATTACAAGCTTTAAATAGAGTACAGAACATAGAAGATAAGTATTATTGTTACAAAAGATAAAAGTAAACTAAAGCTAACAAAAGAAAAAGATAAGTTATTGTTACAACAAAAAGATAAAACTAAAGCTAACGCCCTCGTAAGATGGTGGACCCATCGGAGACACCGATCTTGCTTCATAGTGCTTGCAATATATGTTTGGTTTGAGGCTTTGTTAAGGCATCTACATATTGATCTTTACATAAGACATGAAGAACTTGCAAACTACCAGCTTGGATCATTTCGTGAACAAAATGATAGTCTAAAGATAGATGTTTCATTCAAGTATGAAACACTGGATTTTCACAGAAGTAGGTTGTACTAATATTGTCATAGCAGATAATGGGGGGTACACGTGTTTTCATTCCAAGCTCATTAAGTAAAGATGCAACCCAAGTTACTTCAGATGTAGCTGTAGCCATAGCTTTGTACTCTACTTCTATCAAAGAGCGAGCAACACTACGTTGTTTCTTGGAACTCCAAGACACAGGAGTACCACCTAAATGCATAACATATGTTGATGTTGAAATGTAAGAATCATGATCACCTGCTCAATCAGCATCTAAAAAGGCTATGAGATTAAAGGACTTGGAAGGTCGAATGAATAACCCATGAAATAATATGCCTTTGAGATAACGAAGCAAATGTTTAACAACCACCCAATGCTTTTCATTTGAACAATGCATGAACTGTGCAAGTTTGATGACGGTATAGGCAATATCTGGTCCGGTGAATGAAAAATATTGAAGAGAGCCAATGACACTTCTATAATTGTCTACGTAAGTAGGTGGTGAACCATCATCAATGGAGAGCACTGGATGACGTGAAATAGGAGTAGCAACCTTCTTTGCATTAGTCATTTTAGTACACTGTAATAAGTCTCGAGTATATTTATGCTGTGAAAGAAACAAACTACCATTTAATGGAATTACTTCGACCCCCAAGAATTAAAGCAAAAAATCTAACTTTTTTTTATAGAAAATATGGCCTGGCAAAGCAGCAATGAACTTATCAATAACCTTGGAGTTATTTTTAGTGATAAACAGATCATCCACATAGACCAAAAAAATAAATAGTAACATTTGGAGCGTGGAAGAAAAATAAAGATGCATCATATTGGCAATTATAAAAATCGTAATTAAGAGGAAATGATTTCAATTCTTGGTACCAAGTTCTTAGGGCATGTTTCAGGCTGTAAAGGGACTTGCGAAGCTTACAAACATGGTTGGGATAATTGACATCAACATAACCCAAAGTTTGAACCATATAGACCTCTTCAGAAAGGGTATCGTGAAGAAAAGCATTATTCACGTCCAACTGACATATAGACCAACTCTTTAAAACTGTTAGTGTCAAAATGACCTGAATGGTTAACGATAGGGCTAGGTGCTAGATTTTTTCAATCTCCTTTGTGTAGTTTTCTTTATTTTTCTTTACCTTATTCGTCTTTGTGGATGTGAGATTTAGTGGTGCTTTTTAGGTATGGCTAATGAATTAGAGGTTCAATAAGAAGTTCAATTAAACATAGAATGAGACTGGTGATGTAGATTTAGGAGGTGGGGATGGACCAAGGGCCTTGAATTTCTATTAGTTAGTAAGGTGTTATTGGCTTGGCATTTTAGTAAGAATGCAATGAAGAACACATTATTGAGTGCATAACGACCTATGAAGGGTATGGTTCTTAAAGAAACGAAGGATATTTATTTGTATTCCATTTTTTTTTCGCAAAGCGATCTTAGGGCAATACTCGCTAATGGACCATGGCATTTTAGTGAGAATCTAATTATGTTGAAAGCTATCAAATGAGATGATCAACCATCAAAGATTATGCTTTATAAAGTTGAATTTTGGACTAGGGTTTACAACTTACCCCTAAACTATTGACAGATTGAGGATGCTATAAAGGTATCCTTGAAGATTGGAAGAGTTATTCATGTATAACAAAATGAGAACTTGATGTGTTCATATTATATTAGGGTTTGGGTGGTGGCGGATGTTATGAAACCTCTTATAGGGGGTATTACGATTCTGAATGGTAAAAAGGAACATTTGCAGGTGTATTTCAAATATAAGTTACCATATTATTATTAATGGTGTGGTATGTTCGGACATATAGAGAAAGACTATGGGACAACATAAAGAGGTTGGTGAGGATGGGTGGCCTTATGATCCATTACTACATGCCTCTCCCATACATAGTAAAGCCTTAGCTCGTGGTGTAGCCAATACTTAAGGTGTCATATTGAGTAGTAAAAATAGTCCTAAATTCTTGTCTCACTAGCCAATATGATGTAGACTAGCCATTGAGGATTGTGTTAAAACAAGAGTGAACAAGGTAAATATAAATGTTCTTACAAAATAGACTATAGGTATATATGGGGAGCAATTTTTTTTTTTTTTTTTTTTTTGGGAGGGGGAGGATGCCAGAGAGGGTGATAATGTCAGATTATCAAAGTTTTGAGATAAGAAAGGGTGGGGTGTCTAATTCAGGCTCATCTACTAATGTTATTTCTAAGACAGGTAATTGTGAACACTTTTCGAGAAAAATAGGTTGTGACTAATAAGGTCTCCTTTTTAAATATTGCGAATTTTATGCTAGTGTTGCGAAAAATCTGCAAGTGCACAAGTCGTGAATAAGTAATATAGTGATTGAGTAGAGTATATTAATCTTATGATGTTCTCTCTCAAGACACAACACAAGTATTTATATTATATTTTATGTCTACTCTCGTAATCACAAGAAATTAATTCAAACTCATTAAGTTTTATGGAAATCTTTTAATTAATCACAAAGGAGTGTTCTTATCTCTAAGCAACACATACCCTAAGTCAATTATCTTAATGAACTAATATTGTGTTCCACTCTCGCTACTTCACATAATATCTTAATTCATGCAATTAATGGCCAATTAATTTCAAGCATTAAATTCTAAAATAAAAGATTAATTTCAACGATCAAATCCAATCAATTAAATATAAATAATCATAGGCAAATCAAAAGATTACATCTAAATCCTAAAAAGATAAATTTAGCTACTCATAATTAAGAATGAAGAAACAATTAAATTAACAATCAATATAATAGAAAATATAATAACAACTTATTATAAAATTGAAGAATAAAAGTTTAGAAAGAACTCTTTTTGGGATACAATTTTTGGTGTAGACGAGCTCCAAAACTTCTCTTCTTGAATAAAATAAAAATAAAAAGAAATGAAACTAAGAAAATATAAATATATCTAATTGATTGAATGATAAAGAATTGAATTGATTGAATTGATAGAGGGGTAGTAATGCCTATTTATAGGAAATTTTCATCTTTTTTTTTCTACCATCTTGCATCATTGCTTACATCATTATTATTATGATATCATTGCTTGCATCATTAATATCATGACATCATCGCCTGCATCATTATTATTATGACATCATTGCCTGCATCATTAATATTCTGACATCATTGCCTGTATCATTAATATCATGACATCATTGCCTGCATCATTAATGTCATTTTGATCTGCAAAATAAAATAAAATACTAAAAATATTTTATAATTTATTTATAAATTGTTAGAATTATTTATTTCTCAAAATAAATAATAATATTATTAAATTCTCAAGAACTGAACCAAAA
>CATKHJ010066369.1:0-15000 GCA_949750685.1 Vernicia montana
ATTGTTTTGATGTATGGGAATGAAATTGGGAGTTAGTTGTGGAATTGGAAGTAAGGAAGGATGAGTTTTAGGCTGTTTCAGGCTTGCACGCTCATTCAGAAGAGTGAATGCACGTTCAAAACCTCCCTGTGTGAACAGTAACAATTCTGGATAGGAGCTTGAACGCTCGTTCATCAATGGTGAATGCTCGTTCATTTCTCTGAAAAGGGACATGAACGCTTGTTCAAGGATGATGAACGCTCGTTCATCATCGGGGTCTATAAAAAGACAGCAGTAGCTCCATAGCGAGAAACCTGATTTTTCTTCAATTCCTTCGACTGCCACAGTCTCCAAACCCTACCAAATGCTATATATGATCCTCCATGGCTAAGATTAGTCATTTAAACTCAAGATATCAAGGGATATACAAGATCTAAGGTGGATTTCTTCATGGATTCTTGAAGATTTGGATTTGAGATTGAAGGAGATTTTTGAGGTAAGTTGTTAATCCTTCAAATTTCTTTATAGGTTTTGTTAGTAAAGTTTTGTAGCATCTTTTATGAGTTAGATAGAAGATATTAAGAGTATTTTTGCAAGAGATTGGTTGATAGAAGGATTTTGCTATAAACCCTAGATTTGATTTTGGGTATTTTGTTAATGGTTAAGAGTTATAATTGTTATTAAGGTTTTAGAATGATGAATCTATGGTTAGATTTGTGATTATCAATAGTGTAATACCCGAGATTTTCATAGCCCATTTGAGCTATGAAATGATATAGAATATATGTATTCTATAGATAGTGCATTATAGTAATCATAATGGGAATGAATCGATGCATTTATTTATGTTGTGTGTAAAGTGCTCGGTTTGGATATTTGATGTTGTATGAATTTTTATATGTTTAATTTGATTGAAAGAAGTAAGGTATCAATTTTAATAGTGTATATTATGATATGGGAAGTGATATAAAATTATTCTGGTAAAAAAGGATCGAAGGAAAATTATGGGAAAATTTTACGATTCGGGAAATAGTTCAGTTGGGCCTTAAAATGGATTTTTGGATTTCCAAGCCCAAGATAATGCAATGGCCAGCCTATGCCTTATGTAAGTTAGTATAATTGTATTTTTATTAAGTTATTTGGTGATTATTAGAAGAGAAAATGGTGAGAAAGTTTGTTTTGGCTAGAAGAACTCCAAAGTTGCCTAAAAGTCAACTTACTTGTGCTAATTGAACTCTTCATCTTTCTCTACAACAAGACCACATTCACTCTTTTATTTTATTCACATAATAACCTATGCATAGTTACCATTACACCTAAGGCACATCATGGCCATTGGTGATAAGCAAATCAAGACCATCAAACCTAATTCTATCTAAGCCATTTGATGTAACAGTCCTAAAATCATCACCATCCAAACTAATGATACATAAAACAAAATTTTCACTCTTTCATTCACTTTAGTGCCGTCCCACTCTTTGCCAAAAGAAAGAAAGGAAATCCTCCCAAAACACCAAAAGTCATCATCTTGTTCATAGTTTCCATAGTAGCAATTTTAATTGCCTAAGGTAAGATTTAGTGCTTATTGTTTCTCTTTATGGTTACAAGTGTGGTTTTGTTGGATGATTGGAGATTATTTCATTTTCTTTTCATTTATATGGCTGGAATTAAATGAAGAACATCTAGGAGGATTTTTTTTAAATTTCTTTTGATGGATTATACAAATTAAAGCATGAAATTGAAAGTGTATGGAAGGAAATAAGAATGAAAGGAGCATAATGTGCAGTTTTCGGACTTTGGCAGATTTGATCTCTGGAAGTTCAGTGGAGGTTTTGACATCTTTAAAGTTCTAGAATGAGAAAGAGGCTTTCTTGACTTTAGAAGTAGATTCCTGAGCTTTCTAAATTGGGTTCACTCATTTTAATCCAAGTAGATTTGGGTTACCAAAGTTTGCATCAAAGTCAGAAGATTCAATCCCGTTACAGTTTGGGCACTTGTCAGTAAATGGGCTGTAACTTGAGTTCTAGAAGTCTAATTGAGATTAGAGGAAATTACACCTCATACCCCTTTTTCATATTTATTTACAATAATATGACTTTCATTTTTTTTTTTTTTTTATATTTTTATGCTCACTCATAACCTCTCTTTGCTTTCTTCTAACAAAAATACGTTCTTAACGCTGGCTCGCTTTCTTCTACTAGATCTTTCTTTAGATCCTTAGAGCTTTAGGTCACCTTCCTCTTCTTTCTTCTTCTTCCTTTTCTCACTCTCTTAAGCCTCTTCCAGATGTTGAGTTGTCGGAGACTGATCTTTGGAGATCACCGCTGCCGTTCCTGCCTCTGAGTATTCTCCTCCTATTGATGAGCATAAAAGAACTCAAGGTTTGTGTTTTTTCAATTTCTTCTTTTCCTGTTTTCTCCTATTTTGATTTTGATGAGTCTAGAATCATCTCATACTGTTGTTGGTGGGTCCCTCGGAGGGCTATAGCCTGTAGACAGAGAAAAATGAGTTAAGAGCTCCCCAGGGCAGACCCGGCGGAGAGCCTCCGACGCCTAAGTCAGTGAGACTGTAGAGAGTGTGCATAGAGAAAGAGAGAGAGTGGTGAAGAGAGAGGGTGAGAGATCCCTTTTCTTTACCTTTCCTTTACCTTTTATAGAGGAGGATAGGAACCCCTTATGTACACGTGTCCTATGCCTGTTGGAGGTTAGTTTTAGTCCTTATCAGAAGCCCCCCACTCCCTAGTCTGATTGAGCGCATCGAGGAACAGGCTGTGGGAGTAGATATATTCTTTGATTGCTTATGATTCATCTATACCATAGATAAAGTAGCTAATCTAATGGCATCTTGTGAGCTAGATATAAAGGCTACTCGATGCTTGAATGAGAGAGCGAGTGCAAAAGCTCGATATGAAGGCAGCTGGGTGCCTAAATGAAGAGGTGATCTAAGGAGCTTGATATGAAGGCAACTGGATACCTGAATGATGAGGCAAGCTGAGGAGCTCGATATGAAGGCAGCTGGGTGCCTGAATGAAGAGGTGAGCTGAGGAGCTCGATATGAAGACTGCTCAATGTCTAAATAGAGATGTGAGCTGAATGATTGCCACATCATAGTGTGGTCTTATGGTCTTCGATGCCATGATACATGGTCTTATAGATTCCAAGTAGCTTCAAATCTTCAAGTCTCCCAATCTTTAAGATTAATCTTCCTTTGATGTCTTTGAATATTATGCCTTTTTGAGGAAGGTCTTAGTCAATAGAAGGCCTTACTGAGAGGTCTCATATAATATTTCTCACTAATAGAGAACTCAGATAAAACTGCTTCGTTGGAAGAGAGCTTATATAATAGCAATGTGCCTCATTCAAAGAGGACTTAAATAATTTTGATTTCCTGATAAAAACCTTCAGGTAGTCCAACTCATCAATTGAGGACTTCAAAAGTTTTCCTTAATAATAGGTCTTCGGATAACGTTCCTTGTTAATAGAGGTCTTAAGAAATTTGCATGACTTAGAGGTTTTCATCTTATGTGCTTCACTAATTGGGTAGTTCGCTTCGCCACTAGAAGGCTGTAATGATTCACCTCATTGATCGAGGTCTTCGACTGATCATTGGCCTTTCTGACCGAGGACATATATAATTTGCCTCTTCGAATAAGGACTTTGTAAATTCTTTTCGAATAATGTGCTCCGATGACCGAGGGCTTAGATAATAATATGCCTCGCTTATAAAAAATATGTTTCACTAACATAATTCTTTGGATAATATGCCTCGCTGATCAAGGACTTAGAAATTTTACTTCGCTGATCGAATAATAATACGCCTCATCTATCGAGGACTTAGATTATCTCTGTCTCACTTAAAGGACTTTAAATATTTACCTCGTTCAGAGGACTTTAGAAATCCACCTCCTTAGAGGTCTTTGATTGATAATTTGCTTAGCTCAGAGGACTTCTATATAATCTTCCCTACTAGGGAATCTTCAAGAAAACTTGCCTCGCTGATGGAGGACTTTAGATAATATACCTTATTGATCGAGGACTTAAGAGATATGTGTTGCCTTGTCAATATAGGTCTTTATAAAATTTGCTTGAACTCGCTAGTTCTTAGATATTTTTCAAATTTTTGTTTAGACTCGTTTGGCTTTTTTGCTTTTCTTGTATGGAGTGGCCTAATTTGTCTGTTAAGCTAGTCTTAGCAAGCTATCTGCATTGCTGGGAGGTCTTATATGATCATGCCTCATCGATAGAGGGCTTAAATAATAATGAGCCTGGCTCGGAGGTCTTCGAATAAAATGCCTCATCATTAGAGGTCTTAAAAATCCATGCCTCACTCATGGAGGACTTTAGAAATCCTGCTTCATCAATAGAGAACTTGAAAGAAACTTACCTCGCTGATGGAGGACTTAGAAGATACATGCCTTGCTCACGGAGGACATTAGAAATCTAGCCTCATCAATAGAGGACTTCGTATGATGTGCCTCATCTATCGAGGGTTTAGAGAAAACCTATGTTGCTTGGAGGTCTTCGATAACTCGCCTCGCCGATCGAGGTCTTATAATAATTTGCTTCACTTAGAGGACATTAGAGCTTCGTTTCATTGAAGGGTATTTACAGATAAACTGCATCATCAACTTGCTGACAAAGATCTTCAAATAAGCTAGTTCATCTGTCAAAGACCTTTAGAGCTTCACTGGAGGCTTTGGAAAGATCTTTAGATAAGCTAGTTCATCTGTCAAAGACTTTTAGAGCTTCACTAGAGGCTTTGGAGCTTCGTTATTCGATGTCTTCACCTAATAGACTTCGCCATCAGAGGTCTTCGCCTGATTGGGTATTAAATAATTGGCGAAGCCTCCCACTACCTGATAGAGGTTTTCAGATATTTTGTCTTGTTGATTAAAGACTTGTACATTTGGCCCCATCTGTAGAGGTTTTCATAAATTCTCTTCAGATAATCTGCCTCACTGACTGAGGACTTTAGAAATCCATCTCGTTAATCGAGGTCTTTGAATAATAAGGTGCCTCACTCACAGGAGGACTTATAGATAATAATGTGCCCTTCTCGTAGGAGGACTTAGAAATCCACCTCGCAGCTCGAGGTCTTCGGATAATAAGGTGTCTCGCTCATGGAGGACTTATAGATAATAATGTGCCTTTCTCGTGGGAGGACTTAGAAATCCACCTCGCAGCTCAAGGTCTTCGGATAATAAGGTGCCTCGCTTACGGAGGACTTTAAGATAATAATGTGCCTCTCTCCTGGGAAGACTTAAAAATCCACCTCGCTGCTCGAGGTCTTCAGATAATAAGGTGCCTCACTCATGGAGGACTTATAGATAATAATGTGCCTCTCTCCTGCGAGGACTTAGATCTTGCCTTAGCAAGGGCTCAAGTTCCTGAAGAAAGACACGACCTAGGGAGCTCGATATGAAGGCAGCCGGATGCCTAGATAGAGATGCGAGTTGAAGAGCTCGGTATGGAGGCAGTTGGGTGCCTTTGTGCAATATGCCTCGCTAGGAAGTCTTTAAATAATACTTTTTCTTTTCTTTTCTTTACATGCATAGTATATAATTTTTCTTTTTGTAATACATTTGTAAATTTATTTTTTACAATGAAATGAAGCAATTTTTCTTCAACTAGCTTCGTAATGGGCTATTTGCCCCTCGCAAAGAGAAAACTTTTTCCTTAGTAGCTTTCTTTGACTGAACATCTCTGTGTGTCTGAATAATATATGGAGGCAGCTATGTGCCTGAGTCAGTATCTGCCTCACCAGATGAGGTCTTAAGATAATAATGATATGCCTTGCTGATAGAGGGCTTAAGAAATCTACCTCACCTAGAGGTCTTCTCGTATCTACCTCGCCAGATGAGGTCTTAAGATAATAATGATGTGCCTCGCTGATGGAGGGCTTAAGAAATCTACCTCACCTGGAGATCTTCTCGTATCTGCCTTGCCAGATGAGGTCTCAAGATAATAATGATCTGCCTCGCTGATGGAGGGCTTAAGAAATCTACCTCACCTGGAGGTCTTCTCGTATCTGCCTCGCCAGATGAGGTCTTAAGATAATAATGATGTGCCTCGCTGATGGAGGGCTTAAGAAATCTACCTCACCTGGAGGTCTTCTTGTATCTGCCTCGCCAGATGAGGTCTTAAGATAATAATGATATGCCTTGCTAATGGAGGGCTTAAGGTGCATTCTCTGTGGAAGGGCTTTGGCCTGTCACTATGCAGGGCTTTGGTCTACCGAAGTAGGGCTTAGGTGCCTACCCTCCCCTCGCTCGGGAAAAATGATGCCTTAAGGAAAGGCGAGAGCGATTTTTAAGGGAGGTCAAGGTAAGGGTTTCGGTGCTCACGATTGGAAACGGCTATCGCCTCAGAAAATTGATTTGATTTTTGAAATGGATTCGGGAGTCGCCACCCTAATCTATTTAAATGGAAAAATTAAGGAAAAACTCAATTTGATTTCAATTTATTAATCTTTGATTAATTTACCCAAGAAAAAAGTTACTAGTCCTCGAACTAGGTTGAGCTCAGGGGACTAAGTTTTTGGTTTTAAGATAATCTCAATTTGGCTTTTAAATTTAATTTGACTTTTGAAAATTGATTTCATGAATGACAAGTATTAATGACAATTTATAATGCATGAGCATAGCATAATTATGAGAGGTACAAGGAAAATAAAGAGCAAATATTTAAAGAGCGAGTATTTAAACAATCACAAGTAAATGAGAGTATTTCCTCTAGCCCTTATGGGTACTAAGAAAAATACAAGATTGCTCATTTACTCCAAAATAATAATTAATAACATTAATTAAAATTTACATTTACAATGGATTGACATTTAAAAAATAAAAGGGGAAGGGGATTGGTTGAGATTTGGATTTGAGGCTTGGATTCAGATTCCAAGCGTGCCTACGTACCCCACTGAATGAGAATCAAAACCCACGTAGTTCATTCCACTATGAGGTGGAAGGGTTTAGGGATTGGTCAGATTGATTTGATTTGATTTGGGGTGATTTTGGAGTTGGTGAGAAAAGATGATGTAACTTCTCTTTGGGAGGATTTTGAGTGAGCGGAGTGATTTTTCGGACTGAAATACTGTTTTATCGGTTTTAGTTTTGAAAAGGAATTAATTTGGTGACTTGGTTGCTTAATTACCCAACTTTAATTAATTAAAGTGATTAATTAAAAAGATTAATTAATTAAGTTGAGTGAAAAATAATTAATTAATTAATTAATTGAGAGTGGGTGGAAACTAATTGAAAAATTAATTTTTAATTAATTAACTAATTAGGAGTGGGTGGAATCTAATTGAAAAATTAATTAATTAATTAAAATTAATTTTTAATTAATTAACTAATTAAGATTACTCAAAATGAGTAAGAAGACTAATTAGAGAGAGATAGAGAGGGAGCAAGTGGATAGCCAATCTACAAATGCTTAAAGGTGTGTTTTGAAATGAAAATGGATGGGGTATTTATAGGAAAATGGGGTGGAGTGAAAAGACCAAAAAGGGCCCAAAAAGCAAGCTGAGATAGGGGCAAATTCGAAATTTTCAGGGCAGAAAGGGCAAAAGGGTAATTTTGGGATGCAGGTATGGGCACGTTTCTCGAGGCGCTGCGGCAAATTTTTGTGCCCCGGAGTACTTGGCGGTGCCGCCGGGCCTTCCGGCGATAGCTGACGTGGCGCTGGCTGACAGGTTCTGAGTTTTCAAAATATCCGGGTTAGTTTTCGGGACTTTCGGGTCAGTTTTCAGAGTATTTGAAATCTGAAAAATTACCGGTCAGTATCGATGGATCCGAAATTAATTATCGAACCTATTGGCAGTCAGTTTTGGTGAAAATTCTGTCAGTTTTTGGAAATGTGCTATATGGTACAAAAAGTTTGGTTGGAGTCGAAAAAGTGTCAGTCTCCTTATAATATTATGCATCAAAATTCATTTTTTTCGAGGGGGCGCTGCCCCCTTGACCCCTGCCCGCTAACCGGCTCTGCGTAGCACACGAAATTTAGTAGGTGTCAAGTTGCAGCAGCATCTTAAGGGTGTAAAATTGAGGGTTTACACTAACCAAAGTAGGACTTAATGCCTCCTCTATGGAAGGGCTTTGACCTGTCACTATGCAAGGCTTTGGCCTACCGAAGTAGGGCTCAGGTGCCTAACCAAAGTAGGACTTAGTGCCTCCTCTGTGGAAGGACTTTGGCCTGTCACTATGCAGGGCTTTGGCCTACCGAAGTAGGGCTTAAGTGCCTAACCAAAGTAGGACTTAGTGCCTCCTCTGTAGAAGGACGTTGGCCTGTCACTATGCAGGGCTTTGGCCTACCGAAGTAGAGCTTAGGTGCCTAACCAAAGTAGGACTTAGTGCCTCCTCTGTGGAAGGACTTTGGGCTGTCACTATGCAGGGCTTTTGCCTACCGAAGCAGGGCTTAATGTGCAGCCTTTGTGGGTGGACTTTTGCATGTCGCTATGCAGGACTTCTGTTGCATGCAGCTCACAAACTGATCTGAATAACTTGATGCTTTTTACCGAATCGAGCATGGTTATCTGTACTGAATGCCTAATTTTGTAATCTTTCCTGCCACAAACAGAGACTATACAAGCATGTTTAAAGATCAAAATGCTCATTTTGATTATATGGCAATATTTATACGTGTTATTCGAAGTCTGAACAGGCTGTAATACTTTTATGCTCAACATTGCAATAAAGAGTAATTTAACAGCATTTTTAATAACTATTGCCGTAAACTGAAATTAATTCATTTAAGCAATGAATTTTAATGAGATCATGTGCAATGACCAATATATATATAAAGATTTTATGTACTTTGAGGGACTCCCACTCCCCCGCAAAAATAATGGATTATCGCGAAATCCATTTTAGAAAATAATTTACTTTTAAAATAAATATACATTTTTATGCAACAAATTGCACGTAAAATGAAATTTAAAATGCACAATTAATCATATATCGTACTTAGATATAACATAATCATATCAGGTAATTTATTCATGCTAAAATATTCATATTTATGCATTTTATTCAAGCAATTGATATTGCAAAATGAAATGTAAAGCATGAAAAATATTGAAAACATATCTATAATGGCACGATCGGCCACAGAGATTGTTTGGAAGAATTTTCGAATCCATATGGATGCATTTGGAACCGAAAAGGTAGTTTTTCGCAGTTCGGCTGATTGATTTGCGGTGTTGAAATGCAAGTTCGGGATGGAATTTCGACGAACGGGCTTCGAATTGGCGATGTACGTGCAAAACGGAGATTTCTAGATTTTCGGGCCTCACCGGCACGTGGCCGGCGTCTTGCCAGAGATGTCGTTTAGAGGCGGGGCAGATACCATCAGCTTCGTCTTGATGCCAGAATTCCAAAAATGTTGGTCACTCGCCTCGAATCTTCACTGTTTGGTCTTGAAAGGTTCGGTCGGTCATTTTTTGATCTCCTTCTCCGGCGAAGTTAGGGCGGCTTGGTTGATACCAAAATGAAGCTGGGGAGGAGACGGTTTCAATGGAACTAGAATTACCTAAAACTGAGGTCGGAGGTGGCCGGAATCTGCATTTGAAGTTTTGGTGGCCGGTGAGCTTCCTTCCGTGATTGCACCGCCGTTCACCTACCGTTTGGGTCGATTCTTGTGTTGCTGAGCTCGCCGGCGCATAGGCTTTCCATAGGTGTTGGTGGTGTTGTGCTTCGGCTACTGGAAGTTGGCGAACGGCGAGGCGGTGATATATTTCTCTCTCCTCCCTCATTTTTCTCTCTCCTCAAATTTCCAGATCTTTTTTTTTTTTTTTTTATGATCATCTTGATTTTTTGATTGTTTTTGGTGATGATTTTGACTCAGGTTTGTTGATTGATCATCGGAAAAAATTAAGATTGCTGAAAATATTGAATCCAGTGAAAATAAAATAGCAGAAACACGATATTTTTGTGTTGGTTCCCACAAATGGCGCCATTTGATGAGTCTAAAATCGTTTCATACTGTTGATGGTGGGTCCCTCGGAAGGGTAGAGCCTGTAAACAGAGAAAAACGGGTTATGAGTCCTCCAGGGCTGACCCGGCGAGGAGCCTCCGATGCCCAAGTCAGCGAGACTGTAGAGAGCATGTATATATATATAGAGAGAGAGAGGTGAGGAGAGAGGGTAAGATACTTTTTCTTTACCTTTCCTTTACCTTTTATAGGGGAGGATAGGGACCCCCTATGTACACATGTCCTATGCCTGTTGGAGGTCAGTTTTAGTCTTATCAATTTACAAGAGAAAATAAATAAAGAGAAATAACATTGGAATAATGTAATATTAAGAATTATTACTTTTATAAAAAATCTTTCAAAAAATAATTTGGCATTTCGTGGTACAAAGGAGAAGATTTATCAAGAAAATAATGGAAATTTTTTTAGTTTAATTAAGATGATTGTTGAGTTTGATCCAATAATGCAAGAACACCTTAGATGTATTCATAACGAAGAAATTTATAGGCATTATTATCTTGATCATAATATACAAAATGAGTTGATAAATATTTTAGCATTAGAAATAAGAAATACCATTATTATAAAAATTAAAGAGTCAAAATATTTTTTAGTTATACTTGATTGTAACCTAGATACAAGTCATCAAGAACAAATGCCTCTTATATTAAGATGTGTAGATATTTCAATAAGTTCCATAAAAATAGAAAAGTATTTTGTAGAATTTATAAAAATAGATGATACCTCTAGTCAAGGTCTTTTTGATGTACTTACAAGTACACTAAAAAATCTTGAACTTGATATAAATGATGTGAGAGGACAAAGATATGATAATGGTTCTAATATGAAAGATAAACAATAAGGTATGTGTAATACCCTAGATATTGGTCATTGTGATGAACACGAGGAGACGAGACATTAGGACAAGGAGGAGGACTGAAACATGGATTTGGAATCTTTATGGTCAGTATCAAATTGGTGACAAAAGTGAGAATATAGGAAGATTATCATAGAAACGAGGATATATTATAAGACGAACCTGCATGGGAGATGATAGAAATGATGAAAGACATGATGTGAAGAGAAATATGCACAAGTTAATTGATAAGGAATTTTGATACAATTGGAAAACAATATATAGAGTACAATGAGTGAAGAATTTAATGATAGTAAGCGAACATATGGATTTGGTTCAGCGAGACGAGCGAAGCAAATATGTGATGAGTCTAAAAATTTGATGACGAGGCTGAAGATATTCACAGATTACGAAGGAAATAAGATTTTTAAGTGAAGACGAGTTGTAGATTCAATAATAAGGATTTGGCACCATAGATAAGTATGAGGCAATCCACTGAGTTCGAAAGTGTATAAAACTAGATTTTAAGATATTATATTGTAATAGATAAGCGAGGAATAGGTGGAAAGATATCTACCTCTGACAAACCATTAATGATATTTTCCTTTCTAAGGAAAAATTACCATTTCCAATAAAAGTTTACATTTTCAATGTAAAAAGTCTTTTCCATAAGTAACTGTTGAACGACTTTATGTCTTTTCATAACAGAAGCTATAATTACTCATTTTTATTTAAAAAGCTTAAGGAATCGATCAATTTCATAATTAAATGATTATAACTCTCTTTCTCTTTCTAAAAGTTTAAATTCTCAACTTCTCTTTGGAACTCTATAGAAACCAATTCAAAACTCACGACTCTTTCACTAAACTTTCTCTCAAGAAAATAGCCATTGGCAAATGAAACCCAAAAATCTAAGAGGTAGATGATTCTTCTAGTTTTCTTGGAAGAGCTCTAAGTGGGTCTAGAGGATAAATTGGTGGATTCGGTGAGCCCATGGATGAGCAAAGCCGAACTTGGTAATGATCAGAGCCTAGGTAGTGATGCCTTGATCTGGAAAGATCAAGGAGTATTTGAGGAGTCATTGATGGAGATCTTGATGATGATGATCCTGATACAAGCCCTTAGTGTATATGATAATGGTGATTTGGCCTTGTTGAAGATCTTCTTGGTTGCAGATGTTGGCACCGAATATGATGAAAAAATTAAGAGTGAAAAAGAAACTTGAGGAGAGTCATAGAGCCTGATTGGATGATTTAACGAAGAGGTAAGATTATAGGAATATAATTATTATTATTGTAAGTTAAGAAATGCATAAACAATATCATGAAAATCCCTCATTGCATTTTGTTGAATTCCATTTCTTTGCTGACCTCCTTTAATAACATTATTTTCATTAGTGTTATTGTTACCATCACTTTCGGTGGGTAACTCAATATTGTATTTTTTTTGTAAGTTCTATCAAAAAAGTGAAATTGGCGAAGCTATTCAGGTTGAAGCCATCAATCTGTAAGCGAAGGTCATTTGGAATGAAACTATATTATTGTAAATGAAGAAAGTTTTTATTGTAATCAAAGTTAGTTTCAGTGTAATAGACCAAGGCAATTCGGACCGAAGTCATTCTATTGTAATCGAAGCCATTTGGGCCAACTTTATGAATGAAATGAAAAGAAAAGTCTTTCTAAGTATTATTGTTATATATGTATATCTATATATATTGAATGTAAAATTGACAGAACACCCAACTAATGAGGATATTCATTAAACCAAGTATACTGGTGACTCGACTGACCGACCGAATCTATAAATTAAGTAAGATGTATCCTCACAGGTATGAGAAGGTGTTTTTTGGACACATAGCAAGTCTATGATTGTGATGAAGAGCACATGAGTTAGCTCGTAGTGCCTTCGATGGTTTATGTACTTATACCACGATGGTATATGATGGTGCTACAATTACAGAGACTTTTGGGTTAATGGCTTGTCCCACCATTAGATCTCTAGTGGATAATGATGTGAGGTCCGCGGTAATGTGGATAATATAAACTCGACTCATAGATGCATGTTTCTATCAGTTTAAACGAAATAATATTTTAAAAGAAGTCATCTTCGACACTTATGATAATTTGATCTTCATTATAATGATTTCATATTAGTACTATGATGTTTAATTCTCTTCGATATTGCTCATTCATGAATTATTTGTTCTTCATGCATTTTTATGATTTTACTGAGTTGATGGCTCACCATATTGTTTGTAGATTTCAGAATTTAGCTTAGAAGTTTTCAGGCAGTCTTGGAGACATAGAAGATAAAAGGGCAGTCTCGTTCATTAACAAAGAGGCTCTTGCTATTTATGACGAAGAAGGTATCGAGCTAGAACTAGAACTTAAACATAGAATGTTAAGTCTTAAATTGTAATATTCATAACTGTAATAGGAAGTGTATGGATTGTAAGTGATATCTTTGCAACGAAGTGGTTTAATTGAATAAAACGAGGAAGATTTTTTCTCTAAAGTATTAATAATAAGATTATATAATTAGCCACTTAAGTCTTCGTTTGAGACGAACATGATTGTTTAAGTGGTTTGATCCCTGACACATAAGGGTTCTATGAGGTAATCAGTGGTCTTAAGCCTAACGATAACCTAGGACCATCGTGCCTCGGTCAAACGAAGGAGATGTGAGCTCTGACGAGTCAGTTTAAGAGAGTACTGAGGATGGGGTGTGATAGTGTTCAAAAAAAATTATTAGATATAAATTCTAGAGCATTTTATATACCATGTAGTTGTCATAATCTTAATTTAGTTCTTTGTGATATGACTAATTCATGTGCTAATGCTATTACATTTTTTGGAGTGACCCAACATATATACTCATTATTTTCTTCTTCTACAAAACGTTGGAAAATTTTACAAGATCATATTTCTAATTTAATACTTAAGCCATTATCACAAACACGTTGGGAAAGTCATGTTGAAAGTGTTAAAGCAATAAAATTCCAAGCTCCACAAATAAGAGATGCTTTATATCAATTAGTAGAAACTAATGAAGATCTTAAAACAAGAAGTGAAGCTATTTCTTTAGCACCATATGAGGTTGAAAATTTTGAATTTCTATTAGGCATGATTATTTGGTATGATATGTTTGTTGTTAATACAGTTAGTAAATATTTACAATCAAAGAATATGGATATTAAAGGTCTTCTTTCTTTTTTTTTTTTTAAACTATAGAGAAAATGATTTTACATCTTCTATGATTACTACTAAAGAAATTGCAGAGCAAATGAATATAGAACCAAAATTTAGTGAAAAACATACAATAAAGAGAAATAAACAATTTGATGAGAATGAAAATGAAGAAATGAAATTGTCATTAGAAGAACCTTTTAGAATAAATTATTTCACATATTTAGTTGATCATGTTATTTCCTCACTTCAAAGTAGGTTTGAACAATTTAAAATATATGAAAATGATTTTGGTTTCCTTTATAATATATCTAACTTAAAATTGCTTGATGATGATCATTTGAAGAAAACTTGTTTAAATTTGGAAAAGTTTCTAAAACATGACATGCTTTCTGACATTGATGGTTTAGATTTATTTTCAGAATTAAAAGTTTTAAAAGAAATTATAAACGCGGAAATAAAAACACCACTTGAGATATTAGATTTTATGAGATTATTTTCCAAATGCATGGATAGCTTATAAAATACTATTAACCATTATGTTACCGTAGCTTTGGCGAAAAAAAGTTTTTCAAAATTAAAGTTAATAAAATCTTATTTACATTCAACCATGTTACAAGAAAAATTAAGTAATTTAGCTATATTGTGAATTGAAAAAGATTTACTTTCTAAACTTGAATACAAAATTTTAATTAGTGATTTTACATCTCAAAAGGCAAGAAAAATAAATTTTATGTAATTTTTATAATATATTTATATTATTAGATGATCATCAAATTAACTCTTGTCTATGACTATAAATATTGTTGAACCGGCCTTATCAAATATTAGTTTTTTTTTTTAATTGAAAAAGAGATTATTGTTGATGAGAGTTGAGCTACGATATTTAGTGTTAGTGGGTATTTGGTTTAACTGTTGAGAGCTGATTGGTATCTTTTTTACTCCTAACAATTGACCTAATCCGTTTGGTAAAAAAAAATAAAACAATAGCTATAGCTGTTAGGAGCCCTTATAA
>CATKHJ010066431.1:0-32341 GCA_949750685.1 Vernicia montana
AAACTATGCTAGAATAAAAGAACTAACTAAAGAAAGGGGATAAAAGAAAATGGAACATGCAAAGGAAAATAATAATAAAGCAATAAGAAGAAACTAAGCTAAAAATAAAACAAAACAACAAAGAAGCAAAAAAAACTTCAAAACATGAAAAAATAAATAAATGAAAAAGGAAGAAAATAAATACCTTTTGATGGAAGAGACTTGTCTCGGTCGGCGGCGGACTAGCCTCAGATCGCAATTCCACCTTCTCGACTTGGTGGAACAACAGCCTTCGAACGGCTACTAGGACGACGTTTTTTGGGATCTCCTCGAACTGATTTGAGGAAAAGAACCTCCAAACAACCACCCAAAATCAAAAGAAAATTTTGAAATAAAAGGCACGTTATTTTTGAAACAAGCCTTAAGAAAACTGTTTGCTTTAGATCAATTAGGCTTGATTAAGCAATTGTGAGTGTGTAAATGAGTTGGGGGAGGGTATTTTATATATGAATAGCAGCTAGGAAAGTTTTTAACGTTTTTCAATGTGGGATTTGGCATTTTGAGGCTCAAAACCGCACACGGGAGTTTTGGGACCGCACACGGAGCTTCTAGGACCGCACGGGACAAATGGCGACCGCACAGACACTTAGTGACTGCACAGAAGGGATTTGGGACCTCACACAGGTTGTGCGGAACCGCACAGGCCTTGTGCGGTCACTGATGGGCTTCCGACGCCCGGTTTCGCCGATTTGACCCGTTCTCACTCGTTTCATGTCTGTTTTACATTATTCCAGTTGCATTGTGCTCGTTATTCAATCCCGAATGATATGAGAATGATTTAGAGGCTTAAGGGATATGTCTCGGGTCCCGAGGCTCAAATTCTCAGTTTTTAGGCTTTTGGCGATTTGGCTTCCGGATGTCTGTTTACCGAGCCTAGGTGCCTTTAAGGTTCAAATGCATACTGGAGGATGTAAAATTAAGGGTTCACAGATAGCAGCCCCTTTGACTCGATTAACTCAGAAAAATATTAAGTTTCAATGGACTGAGGCGTGTGAAAATAGTTTCCAAAGGCTTAAGGATTGCCTTACCTCAGCTCCAGTATTAACTTTACCTTCGGGTATGGGCGGTTACACCATTTACTATGATGCTTCGAGAATTGGTCTCGGATGTGTTTTGATGCAGCATGGTAAAGTGATTGCTTATGCCTCTCCTCAGTTGAAGAAGCATGAACAGAACTACCCCACCCACGATTTGGAAATGGAAACAGTAATTTTTACCTTGAAGATTTGGAGGCATTACTTGTATGGTGAAACTTGTGAGATTTATACGGATCACAAGAGCCTGAAATATATTTTTGACCAGAGGGACTTGAATTTGAGACAGAGAAGATGGATGGAACTTCTTAAAGATTATGATTGCATCATTCTTTACCACCCTGGTAAAGCAAATGTTGTAGCTGATGCATTAAGTAGGAAGTCTTCTGGTAGTTTAGCTCATATTGTGGTAGAGAAAAGATCTATAGTTAAAGAGTTACAGGAATTGTTTGATGAAAGGTTACAGTTGGAGGTGCACAGTTCTTGAGTATTGTTAGCACATTTCAAAGTCTGTTCGATTCTAGTGGAAAGAATTAAAGTGACTCAAAGACGGGACCCATAATTGTGCAGAATTATGGATGAGGTGCAGGAAGGCAGTACTCGAGATTTCGTAGTTGATGATAATGGAGTACTTCGACATGGTTCTCGTCTATATGTTCCTGATGTAGATAATTTGAGAAAAGAGATTTTGGAAGAAGCACACCTCTCAGCGTACAACTTGCATCTAGGTTCCACCAAGATATACCGTGATTTGAAGGGTATTTATTGGTGGAATGGCATGAAGAAAGATATTG
Organism: Vernicia montana; assembly: GCA_949750685.1. Classification (NCBI taxonomy): domain Eukaryota; kingdom Viridiplantae; phylum Streptophyta; class Magnoliopsida; order Malpighiales; family Euphorbiaceae; genus Vernicia; species Vernicia montana. The sequence goes on from CATKHJ010066431.1 coordinate 1,868, forward strand.
TTGAATTTGTTTCTAGATGCCTAACTTGTCAACAAGTAAAGATGGAACATCAGAAGCCTTCTGGATTGTTTCAATCACTTCCTATTCCTAAATGGAAATGAGAAAGGATCATTATGAATTTTGTGACTGGGTTTGAGGCCTCGCCCAAACGCCCCTCCCCTCGCTCGGGAATATGCCTTAAGGAAAGGCTAAGAACGATTTTTAAGGGAGGTTAATGAACGGATTTCGGTGCTCACGATTGAAAGCGGCTATCGCCTCAGAAAAATTAATTTTTGATTTTTTGAAAAGGTTTGGGAGTCGTCACCTTAATTTATTTTAAATGGAAAAATTAAGGAAAAATACAATTTAACTCCAATTTATTAATCTTTGATTAATTTGCCTAAGAATAAAATCACTAATCTTCGAACCAAGTTTGGGCTCGGGGATTAAATTTTTGGTTTTAAATAATCTCGGTTTTGGCACTTAAATTTGATTTAACTTTTGAAAAATGATTTCATGGATGACGGATATTGATGACAATTCATAATGCATGAGTATGACATATTTATGAGACAGATGGAAAAAGTAAAGAGCAGATATTTAAACATCCACAAGTAAATGAGAGCATTTCCTCTAATCCTTATGGGTATTAGGGAAATCACAAAATTGCTCCTTTACTCCAAAAATAATTAACTAAATAATATTAATTACAATTTACATGGAAAGCATAAATTGACATTTACATGAAAAATAAATGGGGAAGGGGTTTGGTTGGGATTTATATTTGAGACTTGGATTTAGATTCCAAGTATGCCTACGTACCCTAGTGAATGGGGATCAAAACCCACGTAGTTCGTTCCACTATGAGATGGAAGGGAGTTTAGAAATCGGTCAGATTTGATTTGGGATTTGAGTGAGGGTAAGATATTATACCTTCTTGGTGGGCTTGAGTGGTGGGAGAGTGGTTTTATCGGAGCGGAGTTCCGTTTCGAAAAAATGAGATGATTTTGAAAAAAGAGTTTTTGATTGCTTAAACTTTAATTAATTAAAATGATTAATTAATTAAAATGATTAATTAATTAAAATGATTAATTAACCACTTGAGTGAAACTTTAATTTTAAAAAAAGGATTAATTAATTAATTAAAATTAATTTTTAATTAATTAATTAATTGAGAGTGGGTGAGAATTTTAAAAAAGATTAATTAGTTAATTAAAATTAATTTTTAATTAATTAACTAATCAATTAGAGAGAATAAAAGGTAATTAGAGAGAGAGAGAGAGGAAGCAAGTGGATAGCAAATCAACAAATGTTTGAGGTGTGTTTAGAAATGAAATGGAGGGGGGTATTTATAGAAAAATGGGGTTGAATGAAAAGACTAAAAAGGGTCTAAAAAGCAAAAAAATGTAGGGGTAAATTCAAAATTTCACAAAAAGGAGGGCAAAATGGTAATTTTTGGGTGCATGGTACAGGCACGCCGCCCGAGGCACCAGCGGCAGCAAAATGCTCCTCGGCGGCTCGCCGAGCCGTCAACTCGGCTGGGCTGGTTCTGAGTTTTCGGGACATCCGGGTCAGTTTTTGGGTCTTTCGGGTCAGTTTTTGAAACATTCGGATCAGTTTTTGAATCTTTCGGGTCAGTTTTTGGGCTACTCTGAAGTCTGAAAAATTACCGATCAGTGGCGGTGAATTCGAAATTAATTATCGGACATTTTGACAGTCAGTTATGGAGAAAATCTGGTCAGTTTAGAGGAAAATTGAGTCATTTTTGGAAAGGTGCTATCTGGTACAGAAAGTCTGATCAGGGTCGGAAAAGTGTCAGTCTCCTTGTAATATTATGCATGAAAATCCATTTTTTCGAGGGGGGCACTGCCCCTTTGACCCCTGCCTACTAACTGGCTAGCGAGACCGACGTACCGGCTCTGCGTAGCGCACAAAATTTAGCAGGTGTCAAGCTGCGGCAATATCTTAGGGGTGCAAAATTGAGGGTTCACACTGGATTGCCTAAAACTATTGCATGATATGACTCTATATGGGTTATCGTAGACCGATTAACCAAATCGGCACACTTTATTTCTGTTAAGGTCAATTACTCGTGGAGAAAAACAGTTGGCAGGACCTGATTTAGTTCAGATTACTTTAGAGAAAGTTCCTATAATCCGAGAACAGCTGAAGACTGCCTTTAGTAGGCAAAAGAGTTACGTGGATCTAAAGCGTAAAGATCTTTCTTTTGATGTGGGCGATTTTGTCTTCTTGAAAGTTTCTCCTATGAGAGGAGCAATGAGATTTGGTAAGAAAGAAAAGTTGATACCAAGGTATATTGGTCTATATATGATCATTGAGAGAGTTGGAGCAGTAGCATATCGTTTGGACTTGCCATTGGATCTTTCACATGTTCACTCTATGTTCCATATCACTATGTTGATGAAGTATATTTATGATCCTTCTCTTGTATTACAGCCACAAGAGATTCAAATTTGTGAAAACCTGTCGTATGAGGAAGTTTCTGTAGCTATTGTGGATTTTCAGATTCGCAGGCTTCGTTCTAAAGAAATTCTTATGGTTAAGGTTATGTGGCGTAATCACACTACCAAAGAGTGTACATAGGAAGTAGAAACTGAGATGAGAAAGAAATATCCTTATCTGTTTGGGATAAGTTGATTTGTTTTGAAATGTAATATTAAATTTAAGTATTTATGTAATGATGTATATTATCTTTTATGAATTACTATTTTTATCCAAATTCGAGGACGGATTTCTTTTAAGGGGGGGAAATTGTAATATCTTGAAAATTTAATTATAAAAAAATTTATTATTTGGGTATTTATTTTAGTAAAGTAAATTCATTTATTTATTAGTTTAGTAAAAAGTTGAAATTATTTAATTAATTTTTCAGAATTATGTACTTTATTATTATTATTATATATGTTTAAGTGTTGGAAAACGGAAAGAAATGCAGAGAGAGAGAGAGAGAGAGAGAGAGAGAGAGAGAGAGAGAGAGAGAGAGAGAGAGAGAGAGAGAGAAACAACCGCAGAACGCCGCCGTCTGACCACCTCCGAGCAACACGCGCCGGCTAGGGAGGACGCCCAACCTCAGATGCTTCTAACCGTACAAGTCCGATCGCCTTCTTCTGCCGTATGCGTCGCCAGAATGTTCACCGGTCAGTAAGCTTCTGAGAGCTTTTCTGGCCAATTTCAATTTTCATTCTCACCGATTCTGGTACCGTTGAATTCCTCTTTTCTTAACTTTCGATTTGGTACCTCATTTGTTAATTTTAGTGAACGTTTGGATTTGGCTGGAATTCGGTGAAATTTCAGAGCTGCCGACACATTTTCGGCCATTCTCCGGCGAGTGAGGGAGAGTGTAGTATATTTTTCGGTATCTACATTTCGATACGAATCTGTTGGTACCAATTTTGCCATTATCCGACACCGTTGAAGTTTTTCGGCGACTCTCCGGTGAGTGCACCTGGGAGTCCAGAATTGATTCTTGATGATTAATTTAATATTAGAATTATTTATTTCGGCATAATGGAATTATTATGAATTTAGATAATTAATGGTAATTATATTATTTTAGAGTTATTAAGGGAATAATATATATTATTGGAGTTTAATTTTAAAAATTTCTATTTGGGAGTCCAGTTGAAATATTCGATATTTTGATGTTGAGTTTGTTGTTTGAGTTTCTGAGGGATTCGGTCTACTATGGGGAAACTCTGCCAAGATTATGATAGATTTCTCCACGGTCTTAGGATGTGTCTATATTTGATTATTATAAAAATTCTTGTTCTGATAATCCGTTAATGCTGTATTTTTTAGATCATCCAGGACCATCTTCTACAGTCCCAGGTCCCGGTCATTGATCGAGTATGATTTTTCGCACATGTGTAGTGAGTTATTCTAATATATTTTCCTATTTTTCATGCATCTACATTTACCGTATGAATATATGTATGTAGTTATGCATCATAAATAACAATTAAGCATTTTGGCACATGTATGTGAATATTTCATTAATTATGTGTTACATAATTATTTGAGGATGCTGGATGAAATTGGAATGACACAAGGATCACCTAGGATTGTGATTATGATATATGATGATTGTGAATGGATGAGGTATGACTGGTGAATGACGGCTTAGGAGCTTGCTCATCGCTCGCTGCTGTCAGTCGGGTCGCTGCATGACTTAGGCCAGGGATAGTTGGTACCCTATGTATTGGATTTTAAAGAAATAGTAATTGGTTTCAGAGAGCCAGGATAGGGGGATCAGCTCCCCAAATTTGTGGTATAGTGTGATTTCTGTGGACTGATTCCCATCCTTGTATGAGATTATATGATTATTTGTAAACATGGCATGTTGCATGAGCATTAATGCTAGATTGATATTAGAGCACCAGGTTTATATATTGGTTGGTATCACTCACTGAGCTGAGGCGCTCACTCATGTCTCACTATTTTTTTCAGATTGCAGGATGAGCCTAGTTATTTCATCATTGTTGAGTTTCCCTACCATTTCCTCCGACAGTGAATTTTAAATTAATTTGTATTTGTATAAAATTAAAGTTCTAGAATTCCGCAATTACAGTAGATTGAGTTTGTATTTGTAATATTATGGCATATTGGTATCTGTTATTTGTAATATGTCATAATGAGATATTTTGTTAAACAGGAACCTGATGATATTTTGAGATGTGATCAGATGGACACATCATAATGTTGATATAGATTCTGTTGGCATATGAGCCATTTGCCCTTGAAATATGATTTCATGGTATATTTTCTATTGATTAGTGATGTCAGCCTGAATACAGGTTCTGAAAACCTTAAATTTTTCCGTGCCTTAGTGATAGTCACGTGTCCTAGAGTCGGGTCGTGACAGAAATAAAAATATAAAATATAAAATGAGAGATAAAAAAGAATATACATAAAATATTTTTTTCAATGTTAGGAATAGTGTAATTGATTGAAGATAAATTTAATGTAATTATATCATTTTGATGAAAAAATTATACCATTTTAGTATTATAAATTAAAAATAATATTAATTAAGGCCACTAATCTTATTTATTTATTTATTTTTTATTTTTAACAACTATTATAAATAAATTGTAATTCCATATATATATATATATATATATATATATATATATATATATATATATATATATATATATATATATTTTGTAAGGTCATATCAAAGTGGCATCTTCGTTCAAGTTTAAGTTGTCATTTCATTCTCACTTTTCCGGTTTATTACATTTGAACCAGAGTCGAGGAGATTGTTACATATCAGGAATAAATGCTAGTTTATTGTATATAAGGGTGCACACGGTTCGATTTGCACAATTTTAAGGTGTTTTTCAAATTAAATAGATAATAGTGGCTTCAAAATAATTCAAATCAAATCAAACAATTAAAGTTATTAAATGATTCAAATCACATATTTACGATTTTAGCCATTTAGTTTAGTTTAAACAATTTGTTAGTTTTGAAATTTTAATATATTAATTTTTATATTGCACTTGAATTTAAAATACATATACTTTTTTAACTTTTTAAATATAATAAAATTATTAATTATACATCAAAATTTTACAATAAAAAATTTATTTTCTGAAAAAAAAAGAGATATAGTATTGAATAATCTCATTTACTTTGAATTTACAAAATAATAATAATAATAATAATAGATTTATTTTTCTAAAACAAAATATAAATGATTCTATTATTAAATAAATCAGTAAAATATAAATTAAGTTTTGAATATTACTAAAAAAAAAAAAAGTGTGGATGAGCTTGGAGATTATCATTGGAATATATATATATATATATATATATATATATATATATATATATATATATATATATATATATCACATCATTTTAGAGTAATAGTGAATTGTTTAAAATTAAATCTGTAACCCAACCATATTAACAGTTTTTAAAATTTTATAAACTGTAACTAATTGTATCACTTTCGAAACTAATAATTTTAATGAATTAGTCGGTTTGATCGGTCTTTATTTTTTTTTTTTCAGTCCCAATTGGATATTCATTGTCCAGCCATAAAAAGCAGCTCGGAGCAATTAATAATTGGATTTTTTATTAATCAGGTCCGACCAGCTAGACCAGACCGGTCTGACAAGATTTGCCAAAAAAGGCAAACAACTGAATTAAAAAAAAATTAAAAAATTAAAAAACCAACGGTGCTAAAAATCCTGAAGTGAAAAGGCCATGTGACCGTTGTTTAATCCACCACTCGTGAAATGACAACCACCAAAAATATTGTTCAAAACCTTCAGATTTTTTCTCCTATAAAAAAAACCATAAATGAAATATAAAATTACCAAAATGTCCCTCATTTCCACATTCACAGTCCCGCCAAATCCCGTAAATTCATGCAAAAGGAATGGGCAAAACGGTTTCCGAGGACCCATCAAATCTCAGATCCTCCACACATAAATTAGAACACAACAACAAGACTCCATATTCCGCTGCCTCTTCTTCTTCTTTCTCAGTGAAGGGTGAGAGAGAAACAGAGTTTTTTGTCAAATGGCGAGTATGGCGGCGATCGGAGCTCTGACAGTGCCATCCTCTTCTTCTTCTTCATCATCATCATCGTCTAATTCGTCGAAATTCAACAGTATAACACCACCTCCTGTGAGAAATTTGTCGTTCTCGTCGTCTAATTTATCTGGTGATAAGATTTATTGTAAGGCCTTTTCTGGTCGCCGTCGAACTGGTTGTAATGGGAGGACACCGGTGATTGTTTCTCCTAAAGCGGTTTCTGATTCCAAGAATTCGCAAACATGTCTTGATCCTGATGCAAGCAGAGTAAGTTTTCTTTTTCTTCCTTTTTTGTGTGTTTGTTTTGATCCAATTTCAGCTTTATATGTTGTAATCGTGCATTTGGCGAGCTTGAATTGATTTCGTTTTCAATGTTTCATTGCTTTATTCTAGATTTGATTGTTCTATTATAATGATGAATGATGAAAATTAATGAATGGATAAATTATTTTATATACATATAAATTAGAGAATTGTGTTAATTAATTAGGAGTTTTTAGCTGCATCAATGTTATAATATGAAATAATGGATTGATTTGTATTGTGTTGTTATTGCAATTATTTTCATGTAATTTCTCTACAAGAGTTAGAGTTGTGCATCCTCAGATTGATCTATACGATGAAAGCTGGCCTAGTAAACTTAATTATTTGAAAGGATAGGCCTTACAAGCTTCATAGGTTAATTGTTATTTTCCCCTATTGATGATTGATCTCTTTTTGCTTTTCTTTTTCATTTATAGAGTTAAGGATTATGCTGACATTTTCCTATCTATTGATTCCTAACAGAGTGTTTTGGGAATTATTCTTGGAGGTGGTGCTGGGACCCGCCTTTACCCGCTTACCAAGAAGAGGGCAAAACCTGCTGTTCCTTTAGGTGCAAATTACAGGCTGATTGATATTCCTGTAAGCAACTGCTTGAACAGTAATATATCAAAGATTTATGTTCTTACACAATTCAACTCTGCATCCCTCAATCGCCACCTTTCACGAGCTTATGCGAGCAACATGGGTGGCTATAAGAATGAAGGTTTTGTTGAAGTTCTAGCTGCTCAGCAGAGCCCAGAGAATCCAAATTGGTTCCAGGTACTGAATGGTTTCAGATATTCTTTTGAATTTATTTTTTACTAAAGATTTTATCAATGTGCTCTCCTTTCTTGTTTGTTTAAAGTTCTCCCATACAATTTTATTTTAATGATTTACAGGGCACAGCTGATGCAGTCAGACAGTATTTGTGGTTATTTGAGGAGCACAATGTTTTGGAATTCTTGATTCTTGCTGGGGATCATTTGTACAGAATGGATTATGAAAGGTTTATCCAAGCACATAGGGAAACTGATGCAGATATCACTGTAGCTGCTCTACCAATGGATGAAATCCGCGCATCTGCTTTTGGTCTGATGAAAATTGATGAAGAAGGACGCATCGTTGAATTTGCTGAGAAGCCAAAAGGGGAACAATTGAAAGCTATGAGGGTAGGTCTTCTTGCAAAAACAAGTCATTTATTTGTGAACATTTGCTTTTATGCTTGATTATTTAACATTGGTTACAAAGGGAGACAATTTGTTTTCAATTTATTTTCTTGATCATTTTTTCCTTCTAGGTTGACACTACAATTTTAGGCCTTGATGATGAGAGAGCAAAAGATATGCCTTACATTGCTAGCATGGGGATATATGTTGTAAGCAAAAATGTGATGTTAGATCTGCTAAGAGACAGGTTTCCTGGAGCCAATGATTTCGGAAGTGAAGTTATTCCTGGAGCTACTTCCATTGGAATGAGAGTAAATATCCTTCATTCCATAATCTTCTTAAAATCTCTCTTGGAAGATATCAAGAATTGTTGGTTTTTCTTACAGCATTAGGCTTGCATGTTAACTTTGTGAAGCATTGGGTCTAAACATGGAGGTCAGAATACAGAAAGTGCTTTTTATCGATTTTGAAGCCATTATGTCTAAAATCTTGCAGTATATGTGGGGTTATAACCCATGTTGTGCTGTATTAACTTGCACAGGACGCTTGAGCAGGACCTGTATTCATGGGTGGTGTAGTCCTGAATTCATATTTATTTGTAAACATGATAATTTTATTTCCTACATCTGATTACTTGTATTGTTAACTCATCGGCATCTTGAGCAAAATTATTTGTTTTATATTGGACTTTATAAGTCCCTTTTAATCACTTGGATACATCAGGCTGACATTTTGCCATTACAAACTCATGCATTTTATTTTTCTGGAGGTTTCAACCTTAAAATTGTTTCTTTACTGCTTTCAGTATCTCTAGAAATGCAATTTTTAGAGTTCTAATTGCTCCATAACCTTAACAGGTACAAGCTTACCTATATGATGGCTACTGGGAAGATATTGGTACAATTGAGGCATTTTATAATGCGAATCTTGGGATAACTAAAAAGCCAATACCAGATTTCAGGTAGTTTTCTGGTTCTTGTTCCAGTTCTAATTCATGTGCCATGTTTCCAGTTTGATAATTTATTTGTCATATCTTTATGTTTTTGGACCTTGTTTTTTAGTTTCTATGACCGCTCATCTCCAATTTATACTCAACCTCGCTATTTGCCTCCATCCAAGATGCTTGATGCTGATGTTACAGATAGCGTTATTGGCGAGGGTTGTGTTATTAAGGTAAGTTCCCAGCCAGAAAGTTTGGCAAGGCATTGTAGTTGGCTCTGGCCAAGGATAATTCACTGTGTCTCCTGCATCTTGGTCTTTTCCATGTGATGTTGATAGTGCTTATACCCTGTCATGAGACTATTGTGAACATTTCATGAAAAGTTCACTCATAGGCATTAATCTCTTTCTCTCTCTTTTCCATTCTGTACTTGACAGAACTGTAAAATTCACCACTCTGTGGTTGGGCTTCGATCTTGCATCTCAGAAGGTGCAATCATAGAGGACACATTATTAATGGGAGCAGATTATTATGAGGTACCAGCCACTGAGAATTAACATTTTATTATCTATTTTCTTTTGACTGTGTTAATGGACTATTTGGGATTGAATTGGCTGAAGTGATGATTTTATTTTCATTCCATTTGCAATTTGTATTGATCGTCTTTTATCCCAAATGTCTTGGCCCAGACTGATGCTGACAGGAGGTTCCTGGCTGCAAAGGGCAGTGTTGCAATTGGTATTGGCAAGAATTCTCATATCAAGAGAGCCATTATTGACAAGAATGCCCGAATTGGAGACAACGTGAAGGTAACAACTAGAATTGTGACAGAGATCAAAGATTTCTTATTTTTAATTGATTTTTTTCTGAAATCTTGAAAGTAGCATCATTTCTTTCCCAAAAGCTTAACCAAGATTGATAAATTTTTGGTTACTTAATCATAAACAATTAGACTGTCATTTCAAGTACTGTGAAAGCATACTCATCTATAATTTTGTGGGTGTCACAAACTTACTGCATGTATCATATTACTTCAGTTAGGGATTCTCATTAAAAAGTTCTTTCTTCTTTTAAATCGCAGATCATTAATAGCGACAATGTGCAAGAAGCAGCTAGAGAAACTGATGGATATTTCATAAAGAGCGGGATTGTCACAGTAATCAAGGACGCCTTGATTCCAAGCGGAACCGTAATCTAGAGAATCCTTCTTTACTGTTCCAATGCTTCTCTTTCATCTTGGGATATAATGGCAAGTCTACTTTCACCACGTTCTCTTTAGGCCCTGTTCTTTAAATGCATGATTCATGTATATGCTGCCCTGCCCTGGTTGTATAAATGTGAAATTTATAGAGTAAGAAATGACCTGGGAAACTGTTCTGTTGAGGTTTTTTCCTGCTTAATTTAAAGATTTTCCTGCCTTGCTCGTTTACTTTCATTATCAGAGCATTTGCATTTCCAAATTTCAATGATTAACTGGATAGGAGAATATGGTATGCGATATAATTGCCTATATATGCAAGAGGAGAAATTTATTTGTTTTCTGGGCATGTTATTAATATTTGGTCCCAAGGGTAGTGGAATGAACTTGTTTAATATAATAACATTAGACCCTTCAATTACTCTGACTTCTGATTTGAATTCTTCCAAGTTCATCTCTTCCATTCATAGCGATTTATATAGTTAATTTTCTTCATTATATAATTATAGTGATATGTTATGTACAAAAAAAAAAATGTATTGTATTGACTAGAGTTTTTTTGAGACTAAATTATAAATAGAATTTTTTTTTAGAATTTTGTAGTCTTGTATGGATGTATAATTTGTTTTTAACGGGTTCATAGAGATAGAGATAAATTTATTACGATACACGAAAGTTTACTCATAATACAATCATAATGTCTAAAAAAAATGCTGTTCGGGCATCATCATCATCAAAAAGTTCACAAAAATGGTTCCCAGCTTGACTTTCCTATTTTATATATGTATATGACTTGCCTTAATCAACATAGGTTCTTTTATTAAAAATTGATTTAAGATAAATTAAAATTCATTATCTGGTTTGGTGTTATACACTACAATGATAAAGGGTTAATTAAATGGTTTTAATTTTTTAAAGTTTTTGTCTCAATAAAATCATCTCTCTAATGGATTTAGAATTTAAATTTGTCATGTCTCTCAGCTTCTTAAGATGTAAATGTAAATATATTTTTGTTATGTTGTTTTATTGCCTTTTTCAAGAATTGACGGTCTTTTTTCTTTTTAATAGACACGATAATTTTATTCATGAAAATACTATAATGAAAGGTAAAAGAGAACTCTTCTATTAGAAAGACAATCAACAAAAGATTAAACTAAATAAGTATATGAATTAAGAACTATGAACTCTATTAACCATTCTTGAGAATCATAATATTGGATTACTCTGGCATGAAGTAGAAAACTCTTGAGAACTTTTTATGGATATCTAGGTAAATTATTATTGAGGAACTGATACTAATTAGTTCTTTTTAACTTTCGCTTGCATTGATTAGAAATTTTCTTCAAATTTGTCATTTTTTTAATAGATTATGTCCTTAAATTCAAACCATATATATGTATATATAATATATAAATGTATATGTAATACTGGGATTACTAGGCAAATACAAGTATATCTACTTTGGAAACCAAAAACTTAATAAAAATCATTAATAAAATTTGATTGAATAGTACTTAAACTATTTTCAAAATTAAGCTATTTTATAATTATAAGATACCAAGTTTAACTATAAGTTAATTGAAAAAAAAATCAAGTCTTTTAGAAAAAGATTAACCAGTTTTCATTTAATAATTTTAGAGTTATCTTTAAAAATGTAAGGTTGGTAACAAGAATGTATGTTAGTTTGTTACATAATCAAAGCCTTAATTTAAAGAAAATTGTCTTTGGAGAAACAATCCATACCCCATGCCAACTTAATTATTAGTAGCATCCAGTACATGGTTAAACAGCTGATGATGGCAAAAAACAAAAAACAAAACAAAACAGCTGATGATGTTGGTTTCAAGTTGATGTAACTATATATAATGATATTTTTTTCTTTGGATAATTTCACAGAGAACTTTGAGAAACCACTTAATTGTTATTATTATTATTTTTTTTGGTATATCAGAAATATTTAAAAGTAACAACTTAAATTATAATATTGACGCCATCAAAATTGCTAAAGTGAAAATTAAATTAAAAAATATTTTTTTATATAATGTCCACATATCATATAACATAAAAATTAAAAAAATATATATATATTGCATTTTACAAATTTGATCATGAAAAGATCAAAACAATTCATTAATGGTAATTTTATTATTTCCTTTTAAAATTTATGAAACCCTAAACTAAACAAGGCAAATTACAAATTTGTCATCGAGTTTGCCATCGTCTTTTTTATTTACCATCCCACAAGTCGGTGTGCAGCTGGGCTTCACCTGGTAAAGCCTTAGACTGCCGTTGATCCCATGCTCAACCAAACGAAGGCCAAACAGTGGCTGCCTTTAGTGCGAATAGGCCAAGACCTGCACATCTGCACCTGCGTGCCACCGTAAAGCTTGATATGGGCATGGCAGGTCCAAGATGAGGCCATGCTTGCTTTCCTAGATCGAGCTGCACGGTACAACCATGCTTGCTTTGCCCACATATGCACCTACGGCTGTAATGGTTGACAAAATAATAATGGATGCTTGCTTGCCCATATATACGGTGCGACTGTAATGGATGTTGTATTGTTGTGCTTTTTGATAGCCACATATTTTTTAACCGAATTTCATTACTTTTGGACAATCGAGCACCCGCAATTTTTTCAACTTGGGCCACTCAGAGTTGCTGGATAGAAACTTGTCATTTCTGTTAGATTTTCAAGTTGAAGGGAGGTTAGTTGAGGAAACTTGAAATAAGGATCTGCTGGTTCTACACCTTCTTCCATGGCTACAATCTCCTCCACACCACATCTATCTATTTGAAGCATTTCAAGTTGCAAAAGATCTCTGGCTATGGAGGTTGGAAAGACATTTTTCAGAACGTCACATAATCTAACATCAACTGATCGCAAATTTTGAAAAGTGAAAACTCCTTGTGGATCCTTGCTCCATATATGCTTCAATGAATGCAGTATCCCTATGCTCAGATCTTGCAACTGAAATGTTGCTGCAAAATTGAACCCTTCTGCAGCTGTAATGATTGCTGAAGGAAGAAGACAATGAAAAATTTGTAATTTTGTTTTGTTGAGTTTAAGGAAATTTCAAAATTATCATTAATGAATTGTTTTGATCTTCTTATTAAAATGGGCATATTTGTAAAATATTGTGTTTTCATTTTTTTTTATTTTTATATTATATATGACACGTGAGTGTCACGTAAGTAAATTTATAATTCTATCTTGTTGAATTTAGGGTTTCAAAAATTCTGAAAGAAAATTACAAAATTGTCATTAATGAATTGTTTCGATCTTTTTATTAAGTTTTATGTTATATAACATGTGAGTGTCACGTAAGAAAAAAAAATATTTTTTAATTTTCACATCAATCATTTTGATAGCGTTAAGTAGATTAATATTAATGTGTCAAATGACGTTAAATTCAGGCTACTAAAATATTACGAAAAATCACAACCTCTATTTAAAATAAGCGTAAACCACGATGAATTTTAGTATACTTTCCCAAAAAAAATTATCATCATTTGTTATAATTATTACTATTAAAGTAATATCATATTTATTCTTATTCTTATTTTTTATACTATGTATACATATATGAATGAGTTATATATTTTCATTGTATTGTGCATGTGTGACTATATATATATATATATATATATATTTTCATTATATATATATATATTCTAAAAATTAATTATTAAATTTTTTTATTTATAAATTTAGAATTTAATTTAAAATCATAATTGTATTTAATCAATATTATATGTTATTTAATATTGTATTGTTATATTTAATAATAATTTATCAATTAATTGATTGATCAATCAATTTTCTTATTAACTAATTTATAAAAGTTGGTATTAATTAATTTGGAATCAATTGAAATTAAATTACAATTTTGAGGTGGTAAGATATGGTGAAAACCTTTTTCTTGTTTTAGGATTATATAATACTAGAAAAAAAGGTGAGACACTAAACTATGGATAGGTAATACGCATACTGACCCTTACAACTTGGGACAGTGTCCTAATTCTAAAAGGCCAAAAACCTCAAAAGATTTTTTTTTTTTTTTTTTTTCGGGTGAGGGGAAGGACCATTTGGGTATCTTGAAGGGCAAAGGTATATATATATATATATTCAATTTTTTTACTTTTTGGAAAAATAAAAAAAAATAACTTAAAAACAGAAACAAAAAAAAACATTTAGACGGTTCAAAAAAAATATTTCAAAAATTTGTTCCTAACTAGGAATATTTCATTTATACGATGTATATACTAAAGTAAAAAATAGACGGAAACTCTCCTTCAACATCATCAACAGAAAATTGCCTCCAAAAAATGCAAAGAAGAAATCGATCACTCCCACATTAGTTTCAGAAACAATTTTGAAATCAAAATCGACCAAAAAAAAAAAAAAATAGAGGTTTGTTTCGAATCTGTCAAAATAGATTTCGATTATGAACAATGAAACTTTTTTTCTCATTAGATTTTTGTGTATTTTGGTCGATTTTGAGCTAAAGTTGATGAATCGACACTAGTGTAAGAGTTTTGTAGCTATTTAAATGATTTACAGTTGAAATAAGCATTAAGGAAATCCCCTCGAGGAAAATATTTTCTAGTTTGTAGAGTTTTCAAAGCAAAATGTTTTCACACTTGAAGAACTAAAGCAAGTGTAGTTCCATTGTAAATACATGGAAATCCTAAGTCATGTAGTAAATATCATGTTAATAAAATAGAAAAAGTGTTAAATAAAGTTCGTATATTATATAAAAGACAAAAAACCTCTAAATTTTTTTTAAAAAAAAAATGAGTAGATGACCTTAAATATAAATCAAAACAATATAGTTTTAGTATATTCTTAATTAATTTCAACTTTAGTTGGTTTTCATGTCTTTTATCCATAACCAAACTAGAAAATTCAATTTGACTAAATCAAACCAGACCATAGATAAAATAAAACCATGATTTATTTATTTATTTTATGTGGATAACTTAATATCAGCAAAGCTGTGAACTATCTAGCAATTTCCTAGCTAGTAGCTACACTATATTCTTCATTTTCTTTTCATTATCACAGAAGTTATTTGAATTGGTACTCATTGTTGACATGTTCAACATTTTTATTCTATCTGCATCTTTACGTGAAAGAAAAGTTAGAATTTCATTTCATCCACAATAGAATAGACTTATCAATGGTTGGTCAACACAAAAATGAGAAAAAATAAAAATACAACTACAAACTAAAAATGTATTTGATTATATATTTCGATACAACACAGTAAACATAGCCCATATCATATCATACATTAAGTATATAGACCCATCAAACATTTTGTGAGTCATATTAATTAAATGTCTTTTTATTTATTGATTGGATTTTTTTTTTTTTTTTTGAAAGAGGAAAAATCAAACATAAATTTATTGTTCAAGTCTCATATCATATGCACTTGCTGCTATATTATATTTAATTGCGTTATTGATTTAAGTATATAAAATGAGGCTCTTTCTATGATACAACTGTAATAAGAGACAAAATATACCGAACTGGATCATAAAGTATGATAGGTCCGATCCAATTTAATATACTTAAAAGCCCAAAGACTAATAGGAGAAAGTCAAACAAGGGCCATCCAATTCGTTTCTAAGTAGGAAGCTAATAATGTGCAAAACGCCATCCTAATCTAAACTGGTAAAGAAAATCCATACTCAATACGTGTAAGAATTCATATTTTATAAATACTCTAAGAAATCAATCTTCTCAGGTACATTCACGGATACACAGGCAATACGATATATTGTCCTCAGTCTTCTAAATTGAGTCAATTATCTAACTTGATCGTCGAAGTGGCTTTTCTAGGCATCCTGCCTAGCCCACCTGACTCTTGTTTCTTCTTACATGTCGCACTAGCTCACACTCAAACTCAAGCAAGGATTGAACTAATCCACTTCGGTCGGAATTAGCTTCATCAAATTGGCGTCGTCTGTGGGAAACGATTAATCAGAAATCTTTCCTAAATATTCTCAAATTTGTGACCCATAAGAAGAATTTAATCCAAGAATATGGCTCAATCAGAAGATAATAATAATCGGGAGAATCCTCCCAGAGATCCTAGAAATTCTCAAATCCACCCAGGGGTGGAAAACCATGCCAAAACTCATGTCACTTCGCTTGGACGAACCTCAAATACTAATGTAGCATCCACGCTTCAACAATTGAGTGTCATAGTCCTAGTCCATAGTGGGAACCAGTCTGTTCTATTAACTCCTGAAGCTATGTCAGCTTTGTAATTGCTACTGAGCACCTTCCAGACCCTGCAAACTACTCCGTCAATCAATACTCAGGCAAATACCGAAGTAGTACCAGGAGGAGATCTCACTCGAAGACTTGACTTCGAAGAAATACCACCAAAAACACACAATCATGATCATATAGTTGAAAGGAGAAGAGAGAAAGTAAGATCAGAAATAGTCAGATATGGGGATAACAATGAAAAAGAAAATCCTAATCAAGGGCGAAGTGATCAGACAACTAGTAGGAATCGAAGTAGAGAAGGCCATCCTTAGCGTTCAAACAGGGCTAACCCAGATAGTCAAAATAATAGAGCAAAGGAAGGAAGACGATCCAGGAAAAGGGTTAGAAAGGATGGAGAATCTCTCTCCGAATCCTCCAGTCAAGAAGCAACTAGCCAGAAGAGAGATGAGGAGATAAGAGAGACCCTTAAGAAATTCTTAGAGGAGATTGTTGAGGATAAAAATAAAAAATCCATAGACAAAAATCTCAAATTGGCTATAAAATCTCATTTCACTAGATCCATACGAGAATACAGAATGTCTAGTAAATTTAAGCCCCCAAATCTGAAGAAATATGGTGGTGAAACTGATCCAAGAGCTCATGTTATGGATTACAAACATGCAGTAGAATTACATATAGGAAGTGACGAGATGCTGTGCAGAGCTTTCAGAGGGTCTCTAGAAAGAGCAGCCACTAGGTGGTTCGATGGCCTAGAAGAAAAAAGTATTACTAATTTTGGACACCTCGCTACTCAGTTCATGCAAAGATTTGCAGCAAGTATACTAGTAGAAAAGTGAACACAATGCCTTGAGGTCATAACATAGAAAGAAGGAGAGCCCCTGAAGGACTATGTAGCTCGTTTCAATAGAGAAGCCCTGAAAGTTACACAGCTCGATCAGCCCAAGGTAGTAGAAGCCCTGCAAAATGAAACTTTTCATATTGATTACTTTAAAGTCTTATGCAGACGTGCACCTCGCACTTTGAAAGAGGCTATGGCCATTGCCCAGAAATATATCAGGCAAGATGATGCCTATTCTTTCAATCAATTTGCTAAGAAAAAAAGGGCCAGTGAAGATTCCAAAGTGGAGAATAGAACCAAAAAACCAGAAGAAACCAATAGGGGAAATCAAGGAGGAAGAAGAGGTGAGAGAGGTAGACTGCCTCGCACCTTAGACTTAACTAAGTTGACTCCACTAAGTGCGAGCCTAGCAGAAGTATTTGCAACTTTTAAAGATCAAGATATTTGGGTTTATCCTCAACCAATGTTCACTCCATCAAATAGATGGAGTAAAAATAAATTCTGTTTGTTCCACAATGCCCATGGTCACAATACTAATGATTGCAAACAATTACTGGAAGAAATCGAGAGATTGATCAACCAAGGATATTTAAAGAATTTTGTAAAGAATAATAGTGGAAACCAAGGCGAAGCAGACAAAAATAAAGGGAAGTGAGATATCAATGATGGGTCAATATGAATCATTAATTGCTTGACCGGAGGACCAGACGAAGTGGCAAAGAGCATAAGCAAATGTAATGCTTCCCAAAGGAGGAAAGAGGAGCTTGAGTTTGTCTTTTGCAACGGATGTTCGATACCAACCATAAGAGGGGATGGGAGCCAAATAAGACATCTTCATTCAAATCCCTTAATTATTCAAACAGTGGTAGCCAATTTTCTGGTAAAGAGGGTGCTCGTTGATAATGGCAGTTCGATAAACCTACTGGCAACCGAAACATATGCCAAAAATGGGACTAAAAGAAAGTGATTTAGAGGAAATCAAAAACCTAATAAATACCATCAGTTGGGATCACAAGGCTACCTATCACAATGGGTTATATCCCATAATGTGTGACGGTGATGGCAAATTTTGTAGTAGTAAGACTACCACTCAGTTATAACATTGTGATTGGAAGGCCTCTCTTATATGACTTAGATGCTTCGACCAATATCAGACAACTAAGGATGACCATCCTAAAACCAGATGAGGGAAAAATACATGTCTATGAGACACAAGACCGAGGAGAGCCAGAAAGAAAGAAACAGAAGAAGGAATCCACCTTGCATTCCTCAGAAGAGGTCGCCTTAGTTGAACTAGCACATATAATTCCAGAACAGAGGATCGAACCAGTGAAAAAATTGGAGAAAATTCGCATAGGAAAAGAGGGATCGGAAAAATGTTTATTCATCAACTCTTCCCTAAAAAGCGAACAGAAGAATATTCCTAGCAGATCATTTATCCAGCTTTTCATGGTTCTCAGATGAAATAAAAGAGGTAAATACAGACATCATCACTCACCATCTCAATGTTGACCCCTCATATAGACCGATCAAGCAGAAGAAAAGATGCTTCGTTCCAGAAAGACAAGCTGTGATAGATGAAGAAGTTGACAAATTAATAAAAGCTGGATTCATCAGGGAGGTGCAATATCCAGACTGGCTCGCTAACGTCGTGCTAGTAAAAAAGTCAAATGGGACATACAGAATGTGCGTAGATTTCACAGACCTGAATAAAGCATGCCCAAAGGATTCCTTTCCTTTACCCATGATTGACAAATTGGTAGATTTAACCGTTAGATATGGATACTTATCTTCATTAGATGCAAAACAAGGGTACCATCAAATCAGAATGTGCCCAAATGACGAAGAGAAGACTTCGTTCGTAACTGAAAAAGGGACTTATTGTTACATCTCTATGCCTTTTGTAGGAGCAACTTATCAAAGGCTGGTAAACAAAATGTTTAAAAACCAATTGGGGAAAAACTTAGAGGCATATGTAGATGACATGATAGTTAAAACCAGAAGCTTCGAAGAACACCTCAAAGACCTGGACGAGGTAATTAGGGTCATGAATGAGTATGGCATGAAGATGAATATAGAGAAATGTGCCTTTTTTGTAGAAGGAGGTAAATTTCTGGTGTATATAGTAAGTGAAAAAGGAATTGAACCAAACCCGAACAAGGTAAAAGCAATATTAGAGATGGCAGCACCTCGCAATGTAAGAGAAGTACAGAAGTTAACAGGAAGAATTATTGCTCTGAGTTGGTTTCTGTCTAAATCAGCTAAAAATACCTTCCCTTCTTCAAGAAATTACCAAAGACAACTACTTTTGAGTGGAAAAAATACTGCCAACATGCCTTTCATCACCTGAAAATATTTCTCAGCTCAGAATAAGTGCTAAGCCGACTCTTACCAGGAGAAGAAGTGCTTATCTATTTATCTGCCTCATAACAAGCTGTAAGTTCGGTACTAGTCAGAGAAGAAAGATCAGTGCAGAAACCAATATATTACTTTAGCAAAGTTTTACACGGGGCCAAACTGAACTATTCGCCCATAGAAAAGATAGCATATGCCTTGAAATTATCGAGCAGGAAATTCAAAGTTTATTTACAAGCACACCAAGGTATAATAGTAATGGACCAACCCTTACAGAAAACACTATATAAGCCAGAAACCTCAGGGCGAATGTTGTGTTGGTCGGTAGAATTAGGTCAGTATGGGTTACAGTACCGGGCAAGATCAGCCATTAAAGCGCAAGCACTTGCAGATTTTATATCTGAATGTTTCTTTGACACCGAAGTCTTAGAAGCCGAAGCGGAGGCAGGCACAAGAAAATCATACCCAAAGGAACAGAATAATAAAGATGAGCTAAGTTGGGAGCTATTTGTTGATGAGGCTAGTAGTAAAGAAGAGAGTGGCATCATAATAGTCCTTAAAAGTAAACAAGGACTCATACTAGAATATGTTATGAAGCTCGGATTCGAGACAACCAATAATATTGCAGAATATGAGGCAATAATCTAAGGGCTAATGTTCGCAGATTACCTTCGTTTGACATTGCTCAAAGTTCATAGCGATTCTCAGCTCATCGTTAGACAAATAGAGAAGGAATTCGAGGCCAAAGAGCCCACCATGATCAAATACCTACAAAAAACAAAAGAAATAATTCAAAAGATGGTAGATAGAGGTGTCAAGCTACAATTCTGTAAAATCCCAAGAGACAAAAATAACAGGGCAGATGGCCTCTCCAAACTTGCAGCAATGCACCTAATTGAATTGCCACAAAATATCTTTATAGGGACATTGGGACATCAAGAATTCAAGAAGGTGAAAAGGTAATGGAACTGAATGAAGAACCAACATGGTTGGATCAAATTAAAACCTACCTAGAGAAAGGAAAACTACCCCAAGACACTAAAGAAGCCAAAAAAGTAAAACACCGAAGTATCCACTTCTCTCTTTATAATGATATACTATATAAACGAGCATACTCTCTCCCATAGCTAAGGTGTCTAAAACCAAACGAAGCAGAATATGTCTTGAGAGAGATACATGAGGGATGTTGTGGGATGCACATAGGTGGAAAAATATTAGCCGCAAAAGCCATTCGACAAGGGTACTTTTGGCCTCGAATGAAAGAGGAAGCTATTGCCTTTGTTAGAAAATGCCCCTCCTACCAAAAGTTTGAATAAGGAAGACATGTCCCTACAGCAGAACAGATAACAATTACTACCCTATGGCCTTTTGCAAAATGAGGTATAGATATAGTAGGACCCTTCCTAATAGCTTTGAGACAAAGAAAATTTCTTCTTGTAACAATCGAGTATTTCACTAAATGGGTAGAGGCAGAACCACTCGCAACAATAACAGCTGAGAAAGTGATTAACTTTTTATAGAAAAACATTGTTTGTAGGTTCGGAATACCATACCATCTCATCAACGACAATGAAAGGCAGTTCGACAATGCTAAAGTAAGGACCTTATGTTCAGAACTTAATATAAAACAACACTTCTCTTCGATAGCCCATCCCCAGTAGAATGGACAGACCGAAGTGACTAATCGCACAATCCCCCAGGGATTAAAAAAAAGGATAGATTCATATGGGCGAAGTTGGGTAGATGAACTTCATCATGTTCTGTGGGCATACCGAACTACTCCAAGACAGCCCACAGGAGAGAACCCCTTCAACCTAACATATGGTAGTGAGGCCATTATTCCAGTCGATGTCGGTCTGCCTAGTGGAAGGATTCACTTCACCAATTATGAAGATAATAATGAAGCAAGAAGACTGGACCTAGATCTCTTATAAGGGCTTCGAGAAAAAGCTAGTATCAGGATGACTGCCTATAAACAACAAGCTACAAGTTATTTTAATCAGAAAGTGAAAGCTTAAGGATTTAGAGAGGGAGAGCTAGTCATGAGAAACCTAGAAGCTACAGGCAAAAGAGAGGGAATTGGTAAGTTAGCACCTAATTAGGAAGGCTCTTCAAAGTTAAAAAAGTGATAGGACCAGCTACTTATAAGCTTGTAACAATGGAAGATGCTGAAGTTCCACATATTTGGAATATTCAACATCTCAAGAAGTTCTATTAATAAAATTATCTCTTCCTTCAAAATTAAAAAAGTTCGCTAAAAACTGAAGATATAAAACACCTAAAAAAAACTCTCTAAGAGAGGGAAAAACCTAGGAAAGGCTAGGCGAAAGTCCGTGAGGCAACTCTCTATTGAGAGAGTGAAAGACCTAAGAAAGGTTAGGCGAAAGTCCGTGAGGCAACGTTCTGTTGAGAGAGTGAAAGACGTAGGAAAGGCTAGGCGAAAGACAGCAAGGCAACTCTCTATTGAGATAGTGAAAGACCTAGGAAAGTCTAGGCGAACGTCCGCAAGGCAGAAAGACCTAGGAAAGGCTAGGCAAAAGACCTAGAAAAGACTAGGTGAAAGACCATGAGGTAGAAAGACCTAGGAAAGGCTAGGCGAAAGTTCGCAAGGCAACTCCCTGTTGAGAGAGTGAAAGACCTAAGAAAGGCTAGGTGAAAGACAGTGAGATAGTTCTCTGTTAAGAGAAACGAAATACCAAATTTCAAACGAAGTCGACAAACACGAAGTGACTATTTTAAGCAGTAGTCTTAGTATAACAAAATTTCTATTGAAGAAATAAAAATCCAAGTAACAAGTCGGCAAACGAACACGAGGTGATTTTCTGTTAAGAGAATAATAATTTTAGCAAGACAGTCTTATTATCAAGGAGACAGACAAGTCAAATATTAAGCATGAGGGAAGAAGCAACTGCCTAGTTCGATGATAGTAAGAAAAGACTAAGTACGCTACGTAAATATAAATGTACAAAAGAGATAAGAGAAAAATATAAACTTATATTAATTGTTGAATTAATTACAAAACAAGTATACATAAAAAGAGAGAGAGAGAGAGAGAGAGAGAGAAAATCATAAGGTAGGAGGCTGCTGTTGTGAGCTCGGAGCAATAGGAGGAGTCGAAGTAGAAGCAGGACGAATTGAACATGACGAAGCAAGAGACGAGGTCGAGCTGAATGGAATGAACACGCGCTTCGGCACATATGCAAGGACTTCTGGAAACTTAGCAGCACAAGCATCAATAGCTATGTTAGAACAATTTATGGCTCTCACTCCAGAATTCAAAGCCAGTTGACGTTTATACTCAGGAGAAGCCAAAAAGTTGCAAATGATAATAGCCTTCTCCTCTTCGGCCTTCTTACGAAGGCATTCGGAACTGTTAAGCTTGTTCTTAAGGTCGTCAATTTGTTTCTCAGCAACTTCAAAATTCTTCATTAGATTAAGGTAGTCCTTGGCCTGCTCCCTAAGGTCAGACATTTCAGCTTTCAATCTTTCTGCTTCAGATTGAAGCTCTTCTATTACCTTTTGGCAATCCAGAAGATCAGAGTCTTTATCTTTAATTGTGGCTTCAAGATTTGTTAGCTTGGCATTCAAGTTTGTAAATAATCGTTCTAAGTTGTCTGATTTATGGGTAAAAAGACCTTTAAAGTGATCTCTTTCCCCGACCAAACTCTTCTTCTCAGCTCGTAAGACCCCCAATTCGGTCAAGTCCCTTTGTTTCTTTTTCTCCTCCTCCAAGGCAGCCTGCAGTGAGACAATCTTAGACTTCAGCTTCTCTACCATATCTCGATTAGAAGAGCGAAGAGAGGAGATGACAAAGTTCTGCCTAGTTATTATATCTTAATTGGAAGAGAAAGACCGTCATACCATATATTGGTACCTTGCAAATTCAGTCAGCTTCTCTCCAAATTTTTTATTGAGCCTCGTCAACTGAAAGGCAAAACAAAAACAATATGAAAAAAGAGAAGTGGAGAGAACAAAAATAGATAAGGCTAAAAAATATACCTCATCAAGAGTTGACTTTGAGTCAGATAAAAGTTGTTCAGGAAAAACAGGTTCTAAAATTAAGGGGGTTTCGAGCTCGGTTCGTTCAGGGGTAGACGAAGTACCCCCATCCGCAACCTCACCTTGAGGTGATAAAGGCACTAGGCCAATTTGAGGCACAAGCTCCCTTATTTCGATTCCGTCAATCTCAAGTCTAAAAACAACCTCGGTGTCCATGACAACAGGGATTTCATCCATTATAGGATCCCTTACAGCCATTGTATATTCTCCCCCTTTCCCAGCAGTTGCCGAAGCAGGTACCGCATCATTTGCTACAGCTTCAAAAAGCAGATTGGGGTCGGAAATAGGAACAGCAGAAGATGGAACGAAGTTATCAACTTGATCCATTTGGAACATAAAATCTTCTACATAAACAGTTTGGGGAGGAAGAACAGTAGGAGTTGTTGGGGGTGCTTGGTTTAAACTTTCAATTGCTGAAAACAAAAAAGATGCAGAAAATTAGCATGAAGCAGAAGGATGGTGCACGAACAGAAAAATGGATAGAAAAATAAATGAAACTTGTTAAATTGAAGAGATCGTCACAGCAGAATGTTCGAGAAGACTCACTGCGAGCAAGAAACATACCTAAGTCAGGGTTCGGATCGCCAGTGACAAAAGGTTTGCCAGCAAAGGTAGTCTCCAAACGGATGACTTTATCAACAATTTGGCAAGGCGACACTTTTTCTCTTATCCGCTCAATCATCACATATTAACAAGCTGATTTCGAAAAGGGTCAAAAGTAGTCTGCTCAGAAGACGAAGAAGAATCACCTGTAAATTTGCGGATGAGCTTGAAAACTGGAAGCCCGTCCTCGCCATCACTTGAAACAGTAATGGGTAGATCTTAAGATGGAATGGTTGTAAGAGCCAAAGTGGTGTTAGTTATTGGGGCCACCTCATCTACTGGCCTCATAGCCGAAGAAGCCTCCACCACTAACTTGGCACTGGAGTAACCTCGGTAATTGTTTTGGTCTGAGAAGAATTGGCAGTTGCTGCCTTCACTAATCTTCTCTTCTTTTTGGGAACGAGCTTGGTTTGAGGAGAAGATGCTTTTCTTTTCTCCCCAGTAGACGACTCACCGCCCCATTCTGCAGCATTGGCAGCTCGAAGCTCACCAGTTTGTTCCACCAAAATCGGGAGGAAGGCAGCCTCGTTATAAGGCGAAGGGGTTAGGCCCTTCGACACTTCGTGGATTTTCTTGTATGTATTATCTTTGTTGGTGAGCCAAACTGCAAAAACAAGGAGGAAAAATTCAATCAAAAAATAAATACAAGAACAAAAATTCAAAGTCAGGAAGAGGTGAAAAACTCACCCCTAATGTCTTTAATGACGAGATGCATAGTCTTACCTCGTGTATCCTGGATACGAAAAGCGAAGTCAAGCTTCCCCATATCATAAGAACAATTGTCCTTTATGAGGGTCTCCATGGCCATAATTTCATCAGGTAGCAAGCTTATAGGGATGTCAGGGAGGCCATAAATAGTAGGAACTTAGAGAGCTCCTCGAAAGCCGAAGCCTTCAACGCCTTGGAATTGTTCCTTAACCACCACCGTGGTGAACTTGGTATGCCAGTTGTTCACCTTGTTAGGTTTGTTAACAAACAGATAGCGCCCAGGCTTCGAACAAGTGCACCATACCCGCTTGTCGCCAGAGCAAATGAATTTGAAAAGCATTGAAGCATCCTTGCAATTGGACGGAAACCTAAGGCTTTGCAAATCACTTCGAACTGATATAGATCTTGAATAAAGCATCATGGGATTGATGTAGAAATAGTTGAAGCACTTTACCAAAAATGGAGAGGGAGGAAACCTCAAACCAACTTCAAGTTGATGATAGAAGAAGATGACATGATCGTTATCCTTAGTCATCTCAGAGGCATTGGGAATGCTAGGATTGACAAAAATTCTGTCAGAAGATTTTGTGAAGTCCACAGCAAATTTCTCTTGATCTTTTAAGTTCTCAGCAAACCCACTTAGATCTGTGTTCTTCAGTTCCCTTATGTTCTTTATTTCTTCTTACTTTCTTATATTGTAATGTCCCCGAAGAAGGATGAAAATTCTTATCAAAACATCAAAACTGACTTGGAAAATGCTTGGGGTGACGTCAACTCCATTCTGAAGAACAAAACCCTAGAAAAAAGTGCTGAGCAATCATTTCAAAAACAAAAGAGGCGGCAGAGATGAAGTATGACTCTATGACTTCAGAGCCCCGATTGCATCACGTGTACAAAAAGTGCTTCAATATTAAATGACCAAACTTCGACAGGCGCGAAAAGATATGCCTTAGACTTTTGAGATTCTTAGATAAAAACAAGGGTCTCGAAGCAAAGTAAATACTGAAGCAAAATAAACCAGTTCATCCAAACCAAAAACCAAGCTATTTCTACTGAAGTTCCCAAGAGTGTTAACTTCGCCGAAATAGGGGGGCCACTGATAAGGGACAAAATATACCAAACTGGGTCATAAAGTATGATAGGTCCGACCCAATTTAATATACTTAAAAGCCCAAAGACTAATGTGAGAAAGTCAAACAAGGGCCATCCAGTTCGTTTCCAAATAGGAAGCTGATAATGTGCAGAACGTCATTCTAATCTAAACTAGTCAAGGAAATCCATACTCAATACGTGTAAGAACTCATATCTTATAAATACCCCAAGAAATTAACCTTCTCAGATACATTCATGGATACACAAGCAATACGATACATTGTCCTCGGTCTTCTAAATTGAGTCAATCATCTAACTTGACCGTCGGAGTGGCTTTGCTAGGCATCCTGCCTAACCCACCTGACTCTTGTTTCTTCTTACAGGTTGCATTAGTTCACACTCAAACTCAAACAAGGATTGAACTAATCCATTTCGGTCGGAAGAATCGAACATAAATTTATTGTTCAAGTCTCATATCATATGCACTTGTTGTTATATTATATTTAATTGTGTTATTGATTCAAGTATATAAAATGAGGCTCTTACAACTGGTTTATAGATAAACGTAGATTTATAACTATCAGATCGTTTATTTTTAATATTAATTGTTAAATGAGACTCATTTATAATCGTCAAAATTAAAAATGAGCGATTTGACGATTATAAATTCAAATTTATCTATAAATCAAGTGCACCACAGAATGACTCATAAAATACAGATATACTCATAATATACAAGAATTTTCAATGTAACTTATCCCTCTCTCTTCAATTTTGCGTATTCATTTGAAGCAATTTTGGAAAAAAAAAATTTCTATTTTTTTTTGCCATGAATTTTTTGGAGAAAGTTTAATTAACAAACCTAACCATTACTCAATCTGTCTTAAATGCTCAAACTTCTAACCAAAAAATATCCACCAAATTTGTGCGAGGCATTTATACACCTATATGGGCTAATAATAATGCTAAAGTGATAGATTTCACATTCTTTTTTTTGTCAAAAAGATTTCACAGTCTATGGATATGCCAATACTTCGTAGTTCGTCGTGCTAAACTAGTTCGGGTTAGATTTTTGGTTTGTGGATTGGAGATTGGACATTAGGCCTAAGCTTCTGGGCTACTTTGATTAGTCAATAAACATTGTTTGGACACTGTCATTGCTTTTTCTTTTTCTTTTTTACTCTTTACATGTTTAAGTTTTTACCTTTTTTTATGTAAAAAAATCATTAAAATTTAAAATTTTAATTTTTTACATTATAAGATATGCTAATTAATGACAGTAAGCAAAATGGTCACACCATCTTAAAACATACAAGCAGATGGAAACCTAAGTTCATACAGTACAATAACTATTAGATGTTATAATGAACAAACTCATCAATCTGTTCAGCTTTCCTAATACTAGACTTTCTATGGTTAGGCTACACAACGGCTAAACATCCTAGCAAAAGGAAACTAACATACATCTGTGAACCCTTAATTTTACACCCTCCAGTATGCATTTGAACCCTAGAGGCACCTAGGCTCGGTAAACAGACATTCGGAAGTCGAAATCGTCAAAATCTCAAAAATCGAGAATCTGAGCCTCGGGACTCAGGACCCATCCCTCAAGCCTCTAAATCATTCTTAGATTATCCGGGATTGAATACGGATCACAACGCAACTGGAATCGCAAAAAACGGAGTTGAAACGGGTCAAAACGGCGAAAATCGGCGAAACCGGGCAACCAGTGACCGCATAGGCCACTTTGGTGACAACACAAGGGCTATGTGGTTCCACACAGCATGTGTGTGGTTCAAAAGTTCCTCTATGCGGTCACTAATGCATCTATGCGGTCACAATAGCTCCTGTGCGGTCCCATAAGGTCCATGTGCGGTCCTAGAACCCGCGTGTGCGGTTTTGAGCGTCAGAATGCCAAATCCCATATCGAAACTTCATGGTTTTTTCCTCCAACCTTCTCCCTATATAAATGAGACCCCCCAAGCTCATTTCCACACTTAGAGCTTGCTCACACATCCATTGGCTTGCTTGATTAGCCTTTGCATCAAGCGAGTCATTCCCCTAAGCTTGATCCGAAAGGAACGAGCTCCCAGTTTCTTTTATTTCTTGCTTTGCTATTGCTCCTTGATTTGCAAAGTGATATTGGGTTGCGACTTCCTGAGTCGATCCGCAAAGTCAAAAGTTGCCCGCAGTCCGAGGCAAGTCCACCGCCGACCGAGATAAGTCTCCGCCGTCCCAAAGTCGCTCAAGCGCAAGGTAATCTTCTTTTCCTTTCTCTTTTTATTTTATTTATTTATTTTATTTTTCTTAGTTAATTAAATTAGTTTATCTAGGTTGTTAGTTAATTAAATTTTGAAATAATTAATCCAACTTGGTAAATCAATTAGGTTAACTAATTAATCAACCCACCTTTTAATCAATCAATCTGAAACATGATAAAAGGCTTAGACTAAACAAACCCCCCTTCGCAAGAAGGGCGAACTACGTGAATTTTGATTTCCATTCAAAGGGACACGTAGGCATGCTTGTCTAAAGCATCAAATCCAATTAAAATAAACTTTTCTTTCTCTTTCACCTTCTTCACATAGTTTAGGTTTGATGTTTTCATTTATTCCTTTATTACTTCTGTTATTTCCTTTATTGCTTTAATTTAATTCATGCATTGTATAATTGTTCATGAAATCATTTTAATCCATTTTGTATTAAATTTTCTAAACCAATTAAATGAACCGAAAACCTGGTCCCTGAATCCTCTTTGGTTTCGAGGGTAGTGATCTTTTTCTTTTGGGATAATAATTGGAGTCAAATGAGTTTTTTCCTTACTTTTTCCAAATAAAATAAAATTAAAGTGGCGACTCCCAATGCACTTTTTCAAAATCAACCAATCCGAACCCGAGAGTTCCATCGTGAGTACAAATCCGAATGAGCATTTTGATCCCCTTTAGCGGATCAGATCGGTGCTCGGGTGAGGCCTCACAGTTGGCGACTCCACTAGGGAAAAATTCTTTTTTTATAAAAGATAAAGTGGACTACCAATTGGTTTAAAATAAAAGTTTGGCACTTTTAATGCAAAAATGGCTTTCATGCATCACTTGCATATGCTTCTTGCCTTTCAACCTAGATTTCTTAGGAAAACAATGGATAGAAAGTAACATCGAGTGGGCAACCTTCTTTAGGTCTGCTTGCCGATAGTGAAACCATCCACCCCGCAACGTTTACGAGTATGCACGTACTGTTGGACCCACGCGAGGCTTTTTGACTCACATGTGGTTAGGTATATCGCTGCTCCAGTGTGACGGGTACCCAATGCAAGCCACCCTTATCTTTTTATGTAGTGGATCTAGAACTTGGACCTTAGGTTGTATGCACCTTAACCAAAGCCTATTTTGCATTATCCATGAAATGATTTTCCATTCATACATCCATGCATATCATGTATTCATAAGGTACAAAAAAATGCATTCATTTCAAATGGAGTCTTGAACCGAAGAAGGGTCAAACCCTCACCTCGATCCAATCACTTTCGCCCCACAAACCTTAAACACCATTACCCATTATCTAACCCAAAACTCAGGTGCCCTTAATCCACACCCTTAACCCATTACCTTCAAAGACCAACCCATTACCCCTAAGCCCAACAACCTTTGGCCCAAATATACCCAAAATCTCCAAAACCCATTACCTATAAGCCCAATAACCTTTGGCTCAAATATACCCTAAATCTCCAAAACCTCATGCTACCCCAAGCCCAAAACCTTGACCCATCATACCTTAGGATCCTCAAAAGTCCAATACCTTTAGCCCATCTTACTTTAAGCCCAAAAATGGTTGACCCATAACACCATAAGGAATCCTTTTCCCTCAGAATCTGTATAGCCCTACTCCCACCCACTACTCACTAGATTTTCTCTGATTTTGCTTCAAGGTATCGATGGCCAACCCAATTGATATGGTTGTCCTGACCACACCTCTACCTCCTCCTACCATAAAGGACCATCAATTTATCCAATCAGCGCCATCACTTTTTTTTCAAAACTCCTATCAGAAAGGATCATCACTTTTTTCCAATTCCTACCAGAAAGGACCATCATTTTTGCCCCCTCCTACTAGAAAGGACCATCAATCTATCCAACCATCCTACCAGAAAAGACCATCAATCTATCCAACCATCCTACCAGAAAGAAAAACCTCATCCTACTAGAAAGGAAAACCTCTGCCTACCATAAAGGACCTCACCTTACCCTACCCATTACTATGTGGAAGACAGATCCCACCTTACCATACCCATCACTATGTGGAAGACAGATCCCACCTTACCCTACCTATCACTATATAGAAAACAGACCCCACCTCATCATTATCTAAGTAGCATGTTATGGAGGAGTTCAAGCTCAACTGATCTGACTTGTCTGAGATTGA
>CATKHJ010066486.1:0-11726 GCA_949750685.1 Vernicia montana
ATTTGGTCAATTAGACCCAATAGTACCTCATTCAAGTCATGCACATATAATTGGACCCAATTGCATTATCAATTGCAACTTAGGTCACTCAATTTGACAAACCCTAATTGACTTAGGTTCAATTTGGGGAAAATCATCAATTCAACATTCATAATTCAAATTGACATAGGAATCATCAAATTAACATTCATATAAGCTCATTTAAACATTCAATTGAAATTAAACATGCTTGATTCAAAGTAACTCTAAATGGCATAATCTAACATTTGGGGAAAACTTACAATTAGGCAATCAATACTCCAATTGAGCATTAATTCATTCAATTCAATCATAGAGGAGCTCAATTGGATATGTAAACAAAATTAAACAACTTAGGTGTGGAAATCATGTTTGGGCTGAAAATCACTAAATCGGGAAAAACTCCCAATTTGACAATTAATCATTCAATTGGATATTAATTCATGCAATTCAAGTATCTAGGAATACAATTAGGCATTCAATTGAATTTATGCAACTTGGAACCCTAATTTCCTATTTAGGCCGAAATGCACAATTTGGGGAAAAGCATGAATTAATCAACCAATCTTCCAATTGAGCATTAAATCATTCAATTCAAGTGTGAAGAAGCTTAATTGGACATGCAATTGAAATTAAACACTTTGGATTTGAAAACCCCTAAAATGGCCGAACCCTAGTATTTGGGGAAAATGGTTTGCATACTTCAATTAATCAAATTGAACATCAATTCATACAATTAAACTATCCAATTGCACAATTACACAATCAATTTGAATTATCATACATCAATTTGAAAGTTCATACTTGGCATAATCACCTCAATTGTGGAAAACCTAATTTCATGCTTCTAATGTAAAATTAATCATGCCATTCATCAATTAACATTCAATTAGTCATGAATCAAAAGCCAATTGAAATAAAACACATCATGAACATGAAACCCTAACTAGGCCGAAACATCAAGTTTAGGGAAAAGCAACATATACTCATCAATTGCACCAATTGACACTAAAATCATCTAATTGACATGCTAACAAATAAGAACATTCATTAAAACAAAATTATAGACCATGAAAATGAAAAACTAGTCTAGGCCGAACCATACAAGTGAATAAGAAAGGGAAATTTTCAAGACATGTACTAATTGGTTCAAGAATTCTACTTAACACTTAGAAAGGATCAAGGTTTGAGAAGCTTACCCTTAAAGTCCCTCTCTTCCTTGGAGAACAAGGAGTGACCGAACCCTAAGAAAGAAAATGAAGAGGCAAACTTTAATCTATGAAGGAATTGACTCAAGAATCATTGAAAGGATGAAGAATGGAGAAGGTTTTATGAAAGACTTACCAAAGAATTCCCTCTCCTTCATTTAGAACCAACGATGGCCGAATTCCATCTTCAATGGTGGTTGGGAGATTTGTGTTTTAGGAGAAATGAAGAAGATGAAGAAGAGAAAAAGATGATTATATATGGTGGTTGGTAGGTTTAGGGTTTAGAAGTGAAAAGTCCAAATTACCCTTAATAAGGAAGGGTAAGAATATTCTAGAGTATAGGCAAATGGTCATTTCACTACCCCTTAACCCTTTGGATGGGCAAATGGTTATTTCACTACCCCTTAACCCTTTGGATGGGCAAATGGTCATTTCACTACCCTTTAACCCTTTGGATAAAAACTCTTATTATACATTGAGCAAAGATGGTGACTCTTCCTAATTTGGCTAGACACCAAAGTGTAATTTACAAGCAAAGCATATTTTACCCTAAATGGTATTAATCACATGTATCTTCAAAAAGATGACTAGTTAATTTCTAATTAGTCCTCCAAATCTTCATTAATCACATAGTCATGTATAATTAGCCATAGGATTAATTATTATGCATAGTGCAAAAATAATACAGCACAATTATAACACAGTGTAATTAAATTTCAGACAGTGTAGAAAATAATATTGTACAATTAAAGTGCAGACAGTGTTGGGATAATACTGTATAATTAAATAGGTGACAGTGTTATACAGTGTTGGAATGACACTGTACAATTAGATAGCAGACAATGTAGAAATTACACTGTATAATTAAATAACAGACAGTGCATAAATTACACTATATAATTTATTAGCAGGCATAATGAAAAAAATTTCAGGGGAAAAATGTAGGGTATTACAAAAATAAATCGATAGAATAGCATTATAGGCTTACTGGAGTCGAATTCTCGCAAACTAAATTCAGAATCACGATGCACGCATGGAATGCAGGTCATTGCTTGTTCGGAGTTGCAACGGTGCGTGGGGTCCACTTACCGGTGATTGGCCAGTGACGATAGTGATGGATGGGGACGCTGTTCATACCAACTTTTAGATCATGAGCTGCTGATTCCATAACTGCCGACAGTGTAGCTTCACTCTCCTTGGATTTGCCAAAAAAATGCCTCGAAAGTTATGGAGGCCAAAAACTTCTCTTCTATTATGGGAATGTCATGCATCCTCATCGGTCAAGGTAGGTAACAAAATGCTTCTGGGATCACAAGCTTTCGAAATCTCACCTAGAAGTTCCTGTCGCCGAAAAAACGTTGAACGAAGCGTGTGGTGGCTTTTGGCTATACCGTGGTGGTGGTGGTGTTGACTAATGCTCACTAGAATAGGGGTTAATGGTGGCAAACACACACACTCTCTCTCTCTTCTGATAGGCTGGATTGGGGGTAGCCTTCTGATTGGTTGTTTACAACCAATCAGATGGGCTAGAACAATTATATACATAAAAACTTTTCTTTTTTTTTACATAAATCATATAATATATATATATATATATATATATATATATATATATATATATATATATATATATATATATAATCAATAGTTTTACTTTAAAATAATTCTTTTTCTTTTTACTAAGGAAATTATACTAAACCAATTAAAATTCTAATTAACTATTTCATAAAAATATTTTCTTTGCCTTAATTTATAAATAATATAAATTTTAAATATAAAACCATAATTAAATAATATACTTTCAAAGTCATAATACTTCAAAATTCTAAAAAAAATGAAGATTTTAAATACAAACGTAGCATATATAATTAAATAATTATATTTCTTTGTAAAAATAGGATTTAAAAAAAATAAAAAATTCGGGTCATTACATTTTCTCTCCACTAAACAAACCTGTTAACGGGTCAAAGTCAAGGCTATTACAGCAGCTCCTAATCACCCTAGAAGACTACCTAAGAAAGTTATCCCACCTTCTCGTCCACAAGCTTCAAGGTGCTTGCAACCTCTACTCACACAAACTTATTTAGGCGTTTGCAACCTCTCACTAGCTTACAGGTGCTACGTGAAACCTTTACAAGAAAATTGAAAAATAAACTTTTAAATGACTCACTTACAGCAATCTTAGATAGCTTAGAATTTTGCCTAAGATTAAATTTCTTTGAAAATCAAGAAATCACAATTTGATAAAACATTTAAGCTCAATGGATGAATTTTTTAAATAAAAAAAAAAAGATTTTGCATTTAAGCTCTTTTGAAAAACTCAACTTCATCAAGTTTCTTTATGAACTAAAGTGTTCCTTTTATAGCCAATTTTTTTATCTAGCTGTTTGAGGAAAAATGAAGGAGAAATTAATTTGATTTTCAAATATTTTAACCAGTTGTCATCAGATCCCAATCCTTAGACAACTGTCAGCTTTCTATTTTTTTGTTTGTTAAGTCAACTAAACAGTCTACAAGTTCATTTAATATGTCAGACAGCTTGTTTGTTTGGACCACTTGCTTTTTAGGTTCAAGGAAAGCGACATCTCACCTACCACTTCACTTTTTGTCCCTTAGACTTACAAATTAATTCATTTAACATTTTAGTCCGTTTGTAGGTCAACTAATCATTGCTAAATCAATTTTCTTTTGAGACGCAAATATTTAGAAGACTTAATCAGTAGAGTTACTAGTTGTCTGATATGTCCAAGTCTTCTAATTTTCCTTTTAACTCAATAATTTTCAAAAGTTAAATTTCTTAAGTTTTTTAAAACCTTTTTAATTAATTCTAAAAAATTAATTTAAAAATAAATTTTTAGCTTAGGCAAGCCTTCTAAACTATTTAACATAGAAACTTAGAACACTTACTTAAGTTCTTCATCTTCATTTGATATGCCTTAGTTCCTTGGTGTAGTCTTATGATGTATCTCTATGGTCTTCACACCTTTTTCAAACACTTGAAGTATTGTCCAACTTATTAGATTTTCTTAGCATGACAATCCTCAATTTAATTGATTCTCTTAACCTGCAAAATAGAGTAGCACAATAGAAGCAAATACACAACCAACTGGTCTTCTAATTCTTTTGTTATCATTAAAATCATATTAGTAGCCTACTAGGCTAACATGTTCCCCTTTTTTGATGATGACAAAACACTTACACTTTACTGTTGGTTGGGCAGGTTAGAGATCTAATATATTTAGGCAGAAAGAAATATAAGAGAGTTCAGAGATTTTATCATATTTGAACAAACTCCCTCTACATGTTAGCTTAGATAAAAATTAGATGACTAGAATTAATTCTAGCATTCTAAACATAAAGCTCCCCCTAAATATATGATTTATCCACATAAATATAGCATTAGAAGCATTGGATAACTAATAAATTCCCTAGAGTATATTATTTATCTAAAGGTAAGAATTTTAAGCATAACAAATATAATATACTCCTCCTGAGTATGTTACTCATCTAATAAACTTAATTCTTGCAATAATAAACGTTAGGCACTAGATAACTACTAAGCACAAATAAATACTATCAACCAAATAATATTTAATAAAATTCAAAGTACCTAGCAACATCAACATTTAGCAAACCTGCATAATCAGTAAACATATTTCTCTCCTTTTTTGTCATCAGCAAAAAAAAAAAAAAAGGGAGAAACTTAGCAAAAATATTCACAAACAAACCATAATTGTATCAATATTCAAATGCAGGATGCAACAAAATCAGTTAAAAAAATTATTCTAAAACCTCCTAGATAGCCTAAAAGTAAGTTCTATGGGTTTTTGGTTGGATTAGGGTTGGCCCAGGGTTCAGTCGAGATCCATAAACTTTTGCTTGCTGCATTTATCTCCTTCCTCTACAGGTTTGTTCTTGAAGCCACTCCTGTCAGATCTATTTGGCTGATGGGAAGTCACCATCTTGGTTCTAATTTTCTCTTTGCCCTTTGCTTTTTCTTCTTTGGTCTTATTTCCTTTTTCCTCTTCAGACTTGGATGAGGTACTTGAGATTGTGTCTGAGACATCTAATTCCTTTTTGATTGTCCTACGCTCAAGATCAGTTTCTTTCTCATATGCAGTAGATGTGCCCCCTAGCGATTTGGCTATTTGAGCTAGGGCTGACAATTCCTTCCACATCCCACCATGTATTTTGTTAGACAATTGAAGTGCCTTAGCCACAGATTTCTGAAACTCAGCAAACTCATCAAAGATTTTCTTTCCAAACTTTTTAGCCATGTCTTCCATCTTCTTCATAAGCTGGTAGACTTATGAGTTCTAATCAATCTGGACATTTACCTCTGCAGCCTTTAGCTCACTAATCTTGGCTAGAAGTTCGGTCTACATTTTCTAGATGTCCTTAATTAGATGGCTCTGTTTAGTAGCTATTTCTTTTTCAAGAGAGGAGTTCTATGTAATGTTGTAGTATTCTCTAATTTTCTTCTTCTCCTCTCTTTTAATCTTTTTCATCTCAACTTTTCTCTTTTCATTTTCTTCCATTCCAGCAAAAAGATCATCATTCAGATCAATCTATGTTTCCTCTTATGATTCTTATTTTTCTTCTTATTTTTCTTCGTCTGATTTCTCCTCATCTATTTTTGTTTTTCTTCATTTTTCTCTTTCTGTTTCTCTTTCTCCTTTTCTAATTCCATCTTGTCTGTTTCATCAATTTCTTTTTTTTCACTTTTCCTTCTCTATTTGATATGCCTTAGTTCCTTGGTGTAGTCTTCTTATGTATCTCTATGGTATTTACATCTTATTCCAAACACTTGAAGTATTGGCCAACTTATTGGATTTTCTTCTTGGCATGCCAATCCTCAAGTTAATTGATTCTCTTAACCTAAAAAATAGATTAGCACAATACAAGAAAACACATAACCAATTGGACTTCTAATTCTTGTGTTATCATTAAAATCATATCATTAGCCTATTGGGCTAACATAATTCATGAATCATGTATAGTAATTGAACACATGGACAACATATCTTGGAGGTTTGAACATAAATTAGGCTTTTTAAGCCTTAGGATTTTAAATACAAATATAGTAGTATATTGTACTACCCCAAGTCCAAGTTAAATGCATGTGGGCATTTGGAGTGTAGAATGAGGTAGAAGTAAGTTGAATGATGAGCATAGGAAAAGGGTATATGTTTGGTATATGGAACCCTAAAAAGGGTGTACTTTTGGTATTCGATACCATATTCAAGAAAATTGACAAATTTTCAGTTATCTCTAATTTGGATTCAAGGGATTTAAGAAAATATAGGAGTGATACAAGTGATCAAATTATGAATAAAAGAATATAGATGGAAGTCATGGGAACCAGAACGCTAATCAGGTGTCAGTTTTGGAACCAAACCCTTAAATGATCGGTTGATGAATTTTCGACCTCTGAATCGATTCCTAAAATTTATTCAAGGTATTTAGATACATCTAAGCCCAATGGAAGAAACTAAATCATGAATTGGAATTGGATTGATAAATAGAAAACATTAAAAGAAAATAATGAAGAAATAGAAAAAAGACAAAATGGCATTTTTGTAAAAAAGTCCAAGTTGAGTCCTAATTGTATGATTGGTAAAAAAAAAAAAAAAAGAAATAAAAGGGATAATTATCAATTAATGGCCAGCCCACTTATGGAAGGGGATGAATGATTTTGTGACAAAATTACAAGGGGAATGATTAAATAGAAAAGAAAAAAAAAATGAAATAGGAAGGAGAGAGGAAGCTTCCTAGTAATATAAAAAGGACTCTTATACTTATCATCTTCATTTTTCACTCCATTTTCATTAGATAACAAAAGAAAGAGAAAGAAGCAAGAGGGAGAGAAAGGGAGCACGACAAGGTGAGGAGGGAGTGGAGGAAAAGCTTGGTTAAGGTAAGTTTCTTAGATTAAAGCCATTTCTTTGATGATTGAAGTTGTTAATTTCAAGTTCTTGAAATTTTCCTTTGGTCTTTTCTTATCTCTTAAATTTCAGCCAAGACATGAGAGAGGTGAGGATGATTTATTTTTATATTAGTGTTTATGGTTGAAATTGACTCAAAAAGCATTACCCAACTTGATTTGGATGAAAACAAGTTAGGGTTTTGAAAATTTCTGAAATTTGAGCCTCCTTTTTGAGGGCTTTGGAGTCCTAATTTGACCTAAGTTAAAACATGAAAGTTGTAGATAATTATGTAAAGTTTATTCCTCTAAAATTGGTTGATCATTTTTGAATTATATTAGGAGATATTGAGCCTGTGCCAAACCTGCCTCAGAATGCAGACTCAGTCTGCAGTAGGGAATTGACTTGCTTATTTAGGGACCTTAGGGTCATAATTAGGAGAAACTAAAAATATTAAATGATACTTAATAATGTGTTTAGTTTATTCTTACAAAAATTATTTTCCAATGAATATGTACGTTGTAAAGTACAAGCAGATTTTTAGGGAATGGTCAGTCTGCCCTTGTAACAGGAGCGAAGCAAACTTTAGAGATTAATCCTAAATTTTGTGTAGCTCATTTTAAGCTGAATTTTTTATATGTTTTAATAATGTGTGTCTAGTTTGTAATTCAAAAAGAATCAAGTCATTTGGATTAGTATAACTTGAATTATAGTAGAAAGAACTACAAGAGGTCAAGATAGGTTACAAGAATGCATGCATGGAATTATGAAGTTTTAGTTTACAGTTAGTGATTGAATGAATTCTCATGGTATGTATGATAGATTGTATCTATTAGAAGTGACCAATAAAGTGATGAGGAGCATGATGTAGAGGATCAACCTTGTTATATGAGGTGAAGAAATAAAGTTGTGTATGAAAGCTTTTGATTAGAGGTGAGTAGATAATGTGCATTATGCCTGCATGTTCAAATTTGATAATTGAATTGCATGTTTATCGAATTTAATTTCCATATTATATTTCATTACCAGTTTTCCATGAAAGTGACATATCACATGCTTAATTTACAATTTACAAGTTTTTATATGTTTCATGAATTTCATGATTGAGTTTTCAAGTTCCATGAATTTCAAGAATGAAATTTCAAGTTTCATGATTTCATGATTTCCATGTTATTACTTATAATATAATAAGTTTTCACATATTAAAACTTTACAAGTTTGATATTTCAAGTTTTATGATTTCATGATATTCTTGTTCAAAATATTCAAGTTTCATTATTTCACGATTTACATTAATTTGAAAGTTAATTGAAGTATCAAGATTTCACATTCATGCTTTTACAAGATTGTAGAATTTCTTTATTTTATTATTTACAAGTTGAATGAATTATCAAGTTTTCATGTTCATGAGTTTGCAAGAATGGAAGTATTACTTGTCATTTATTTATTTTCATAGAATGAGATTGAGAACAATGAACATAAATCCTCCACTGATGGGAGTTCCATCAAACTGTGTGCACATAATAACTTACTTGGTAGGGCTAAATTTATTAAGGTTCCACCTGTGGGAGCCAAGTGTCCTAAGACGCAAGTACCTTATCAGTCTTTGTGTTTCATGATATAAGTACAAGTTCAAGTTATCAAGTTTACAAGTTCTCATGTTACAAGTTGATTTCTGTTTCATTCGTGAACAATGGCATATTGTAGAAATGTTATTTGAAATGCAAGTTTAGTAATATCATTTGAGAAACAAGTTTATTAAATGTTATTTGATTTATAAGTTATCATATTATTTCATTATCAAGCTTACAAGTTTAAAAATGTTAATTTGTTTTCAAGTTTTCAAAATGCTTTTGACATTCAAGATTCTTAAAGTTATTTGATATGTAAGTTTTTAAAATACTATTTCATGATTGCATTTTTACGTTCATAATGAATATTATTTATTCACTGAATTTTATACTCACTCCACTTCCTTAAAATTTTCAGGTATAACATAAGTACTATCGATGTTCCTCAAATATCCTTTCTCCATCAAGGAATTTACAAATATATGTAAAGTTTGTTCTTTGAAGACTATAAGTTTTAGATGCTTTATGGGTGTATAGAATTAAGTGTGAGAATAATGTTTGATTCTCAAAGTTGTAAACTTCTTTTCGCGATTGATTTGAGATATGAAATATGATTAAAGTGTGGTATATGATATGATATTGGCATGATTGTGACATAATTGAATTGAAGTGAGGTTATAAAGCTGGTATTGGAAGTGCACAATATTATGCAGGTTGAGGTCTTCGAAAATGTTGGATTTTCAGCTGTTTTGCTGCTGAAATCATATTTGATTGCTTGTGCTCATGATTTCTACAGGTTTTCAGTGGCCTTGCGTCTACCTTTTCCCTAGGACCGTCGCAGCTCAAAAGTTGGGTTGTGTCATATATTTTCTACTCACCTTGACAAAAAGACACTCTCTAATTCCCTTGAAGGCTCCTCCCTCACATCAAACAAAAGTGAGGGTCATAATCCACATCATCTTCTTTTTGATTTCTACTAGGTGCTATACATCATCAAGCATGAAAATAAAGCATAATCAATCATAATTCTTAGCTTAAACAAAGTAGAAATCATAACTTAAACTTACTTATCTTACTAATAGATATTCTAGGATAGGAAGAAAAAGAAATATAAAACCCTAAGATGATCTTACTTACCTAAGTCCTTGATGATATAGAGATGAAGAAGAAGAGAAAAATAAATTATACTACTTTAATCTCTTGGGTGTTGATGTAGAAGTGAGCTTGAGGGTTTATGGAGTTTAAGAAAGTTAGGTGGTGAAATAAATCTGAGTTATGACGGTTCTGTAAGTGGTTGAGGGCTTTAAATGAGGAGAAATATCGTGAAAAGTCACTGTTGCCCCGATGTACTGTTCATATTCTCGATGCGTGTAACAGGCATTACACAACACTGTTCACGCTACTGCTCATGACTCATAAAACGGGCATTACACATATGTCATGGGCGTGAATTTGCTCTCTGCCTGAAATTTCTAAAATTAAGTAACGAGCGTTCTTGTAAAGTAATGGGTGTGACATGCTGGTAACAGGTGTTATCAAATATTAACGGCCGTGAATTTTGTTTCTGTAAGAATTTTCAAAATTTACAATTTATAGTAATGCTCGTTACGATTAAGTAACAGGCGTTACCTAGCTCTTTTCCCTATTTCTTAAGAATGTAAATTTACACATACAAAGTCAACGTATTCAACAAATATATGGCTAACATGAGTTTGGAGTATTACAGGTTCTGCTGAAATTTTTATTGATTTTTAAATATATATTTGATAAAAAAAGACAGATATTGCTTATTGTTTAAATAACCTTTTATTGTAGAAACATTTTGTTTGGTACCAGGTGATTGAGTCCTTAGTAAGGATCACTACAATAAACTGTAGAAGTACTGACAAAAAATTATCCGTTGGTAATTACCGACAGACTACTACAAAAATAATAATAAAATTACCGACCTAACACCGACAATGAAAAATTTTGATCGAAAATAATTGACGGTAAGAAATGGCGCGTGTTCTTACTGACAGTTTAGTAATCGTTTACCAATGGAATTTATTTCAAAAGTCAGGTGTGAAAATTTAGTGCGAATTAAATGTTTTACTGATGGACAGCTACATGGCATAAGTGATTTTATCGGTAATCACGTGATCGAGAATTTGGACAGTTAATGTGATTACCGATGGATTATCGACAGAATCATTTATGTCACGTGGCAGTTGTAAGTGTAATACCCCAAAGTTCATTTGCGTATTTAATTGATTCGCTATATGAGTTATTAGATGTAAATATAATATATTTTATATGAGCTATGAGTTATATGATGAGTGTTTGATGATTTGAATGAGTTTTAAGTGTTTGAGCAAGTTAAAAGAGGAGTAGTGAACGCTCATGCCTGGTAATGATGAAAGAATGAACAGTCACGTGAACAGTAACATTTCGTCTTCGGTCTTTGACCTTCGGCCTTCGGTCTTTGACTTCAGTCTTTGACTTTGGTCTTCGACTTCCATCTTTGACTTTGGTCTTCGACTTTGGTCTTCGACTTTGGTCTTCGACTTCGGTCTTCGACTTTGGACTTCGACTTCGATCTTCGACTTTAGTCTTCGACTTTAGTCTTCGACTTCGGTCTTCAACCTTCGTCTTTGGTCTTTATTTACTCAAGGCTTCTTCAAGAAATTGGGGATGAATGCTCGTTCAGCATGGTGAACGCTCGTTCAAAAGCTCTCTGTGTGAACAGTAGAGATATTGACTTAAAGATTTGAATTATGCTAAGTAGTGTGCCGAGTCAAAGTCGCGACTGCGACAGTAGGCACGACTCGGGACGCAACGCTTCTGCCTGATTTGGGACAATTTGGTTTAAGTGAATAGTGAATAGTACCCGTCGGGTCTATATAAGAGTAGTAGCAGCCACTTAAGAGAAAATCAGATTTTTCTTCTTTTCTCCGCCCCCGATAGCTCCCGAACCCTATCAAACACTAAATATGATTCTCTAAGGCTAAGATTAGTCTTTTATA
>CATKHJ010066519.1:0-23128 GCA_949750685.1 Vernicia montana
TGCTAAACATGATATGTACATGATGATTGAACCATGAACCATTGTTATTGTTAAGCCAAGAACCATTGCTAATGTATAAACCTCATGAACTATTGTTATTGCATGAACCATGAATCCTTCTTGTGAGCCATCCTTGAAACACCAAGCCTCACAAGTATGGTAGTATAATTATTACTCACTACTTTATCTCATTAGTGATTTCATTTTTCAAGTGAGCTATAGTTTATCAGTTAAGTTCCAAGGCTTTCTTCTTCTTTAGTCTTCGGAACTTTGGTGATCAATGTAAAACTCAATCCTCATTTTGATTGTTTTGTATAGATGATGATTCTGTTCATAGATGCTTCATGGTAGATGTAAGAATGATAAGTTTATTGAAGATACATGTAATGAATGAATATTCTTTTGGCCTTTAAGGTAATGACATGGATGATATGATATGTAATTGTAATCAAGCATGTTATGGATGAGTATGGTTTAGCAAGAATGTCAGGTTGAGATCTTGGGAAGACATGTATGTGATAGTATGCATGATGTAGATGATGTTAAATGTATTGAAATGTCAAGGTTCCTACGGATTTTCAGTGACCTTATGCCTACCCATGCCCTAGAATCGTCGCGGCTTGAAAGTCGAGTCGTGACAGTGAACTACTTTGGTTAAAAAGATTATTGGAGGAAATTGGGTGTTTATCTCAAGATACAATGAACCTGTTTTGTGATAATAAGGCAGCCATAGCAATCACGCACAACCGAACCAAACATGTTGAAGTGGATCGGCATTTCATCAAGCAAAAGCTCGAAGATAAGGTAATTCAGTTTCCTTTTATGAAGTCATAAGACCAGCTAGCAAATATTCTTACAAAGGTTGTCTCTAGCAAAATATTTCACAACTCACTTGACAAGTTGCGCATTGAGGATATCTATGCACCAACTTAAGGGGGAGTATTGACGTGAGTTGTTGAGAAGCAATTATAGGAATCACAAAATATTCTAGTTACCAAGTTAGTTTTATTTGATTGTAAATCATCCAAGATTGTAGCCTAGATTAGGGTGATTAGTTTCTTCCAAATTAGTTTCATGTACAGATTATATATAGACCTCCTCCGTTGCATATTTGATATATAAAAAAGTACCATTTTTTCTTCTCCCCAACACAAATTCCCAATAATTTGTTTGTATTATGCAATATTTGGTCAACACAAGATAAATTACTGGAAATTTGAAAATTATTACAATTTCAATATATTTAACATATAATTATTATTATTATTATTATTGATAAATTTTTAATCTAATAATATTATAATTATTTTTAAATTATGAGATTATAAATTTTAATTTTAATTAAAGTAAAATTTAAAAAAATAATTTAAAAAAAATAGGAATTAGCAATAGGATAAAACATGAATGAGGCATGCTTTATAATTTTCATTCTTGGCCCATTTAAAAGAAAATAAAAAATTGAAGATAAAAGAATAAGATAAGGAAAAAAAGGCATGTAGCAAGCATATATGGTTGTAACATTTTTAATCTATAATTTTTTTAAAAATTGTTTTTATCTAAAGAAATTAGGTGCAGATGATATGTACGTTTACACCCTCAGGTGATATGGTCATTTCTAGTGGTTTGTTTATATATACACTATGTAGTTTCATATATACACACTCTAGTTTTAATTTTTAGTAATATGAACCCATTTAATATTAATTGAAAAGAAAAAATGAAATTTGAATGTTAATTGTAGAAAAATGATGAAATTTGAATATTAATTAAAAAGAAAATGAAATTTGAATATTAATTGAAGAAGGATAATAAAATTTTAATTTTAATTGCAGAAAAAGAATGAAAATTTCAAAAAAATACAATTCCAATGAAAAAAATTAAAATTACCAATATCATCCTAATTGATAGATCTCACTAGATCTGTCAACCATTTTTCTAAAAATATATAATAAAAATCTTTTGTTAGGGCTGGCTTCCTTACTGCTCATTATGCATCCATGTGCATGAAGCTATGTAAATAAACAGAAATTGGTATCATCATTATTTGGATAAACAAACCAGAATTTAGGCAACAACACACCAATCATATGGATTGCCAATTACCATAAAACTATTGTTTGTCAAATTCTACAATCTAAAGGATAATAAACAAAAGGAAGACTTGAATTTTCATCATTCAAATCCTTTCAATTATTAGGCACAATAATTGATTCAAGATCATTAATTTAGTCAATTAGTTCTTATGATAATTATGACTATTATTATATTTATATTTATTTTTGAGAAATTATTAGATAGAACAGAAGCATATTCCTCCTACTCATATAAAAATGAAGTCATATAGGTGTATTCATTTCAATTACACATTGGTCCACTTTTATGTGAGTAGGAGGAGCATGCTACTGTCCTATCTAATAATTTCTCTTCATTTCTTTTCAAAATATCTGTCGTTTTAAATATTTTTTTTTTAAATACCTATTATTTTAAGATTTCAAGAAAGTATTTATTATTTTTTTCCCAACTTTATCATTAATTTATTTCTTCACTAAATATTTGCA
Organism: Vernicia montana; assembly: GCA_949750685.1. Classification (NCBI taxonomy): domain Eukaryota; kingdom Viridiplantae; phylum Streptophyta; class Magnoliopsida; order Malpighiales; family Euphorbiaceae; genus Vernicia; species Vernicia montana. Next base: position 2,559 of record CATKHJ010066519.1, read on the forward strand.
TTAATTGTTTTTATTTCTCTATATCAATATATATATATATATATATATATATATATATATATATATATATATATATATATATTAGTCTTTTTACCTTAGAATTATGACAATTAAATAATTTTTCTTAATTAGTATGCCAAAACTTTAAACGACTAATTTTTGAAACGGATGAAGTATTAATGAATTTTGAACTTTTTTTTAGAAATGACAATGAGGCGGGACGGGTTTTAAGATTCTCATCCCCACCCTATAAATGGTCGTAGCAAAGGCGGAGCGGGGTAAATCGGGTACTGGGCGGGGACAGGGACAGGGATCCCCATTAATATTTTTATAATTTTATTAATATTAAAACTTTATAATTTATATATTTTGACAAATATTATACATATTTATATTAAGTTTTATATATTATTAACTAATATTTAATAATATAATTAAATCCTCAATAATATAATTTTAAAGAAAACTAATATATATATATGTGTGTGTATGTGAAATCGAGACAGGAATCGGGACGAGGAAACTCAATTTCATCGTTATTCCATTATCATGAACAGGACGAAAATTTTTCTTCGGATTTGGAGCGAAATAAATTCTCTTTTGAGACAAATTGGGTTTTGTCATCTCTACTTTTTTTTTTTTAATAAACATTATACATCTAGCTGAGTACATTAGATATAGAAACTAGACATCAAAAATAAAAGCAGACAAATTTAACAATTATAACTCTAATTCAACATAGGCAGGATTGAATCTAAAACGTCTTAAATCGGAGGGTCTAAGCTTTGATTTTACCTTTAATCCAAAACCTCATTGGCATAAATATTAAATATGTTGAATCTTATTTGAGTTGTAATGTTAATAATTTATTTTTAATCAAATTTAAAAATAAAATTAACTAACATTATCAGGGTTTTAAATAACGGTTTTACGTATTGTATTGATATCAGAATCGGTGTAACGGAATCAGACTGAATCAACTGTCGCTACCATGAATTTTTAAAAATGATTAGCAAACTAATCTAAATCAACAATAAATATACTGTAACGTCCAAAATGTAACACAATAGATTAATAAACAATTAAATAAACATAGTCTATATTATAAGAACTCAAATTATATAACATATTTATGAATAATGCATAATAACAATAATTAAATTATATAAATTCCTAATAGAATACTGTATTGACTTAAAAAATATAATTTTTTTTTTTTATAAATCAATCTTAATTTATTAATTCAGGAGGGGAAAAAACTACGTTATTGAAGATGAATAAGGTGATAAAAAAATAAAAATAAAAATAAAAACTCTCCCTATTCTAAGCAAATAAGACAATATGAAAAAATAAATAGACCACAAGATTGACTAATCACCACAAAAAAAAAATATCGTGAAGAATCTTGATTGTTTTGTCCGCTATTGAACTCATTTGTATTTTAATTGTTTACTTCATATAAAAAGACATCAAATAATGATTGAGCTACATTCAATATATTTACTTCATAACTTTGATAAGTACTGACTGTCTCTGTTTCAGAATATTAATGATGATTTTATAAGAATTTATACACATCATTTAAATTTTTGAAAACAAATATATGCTACAAGGTCATCATTTCTATTTTTAAAAATAAATATATGAAGATAAATATGGCCATGATATAAAATTCAATCAATAATTAACACATACGAACAAAAAAGTTTTATAAAAAAAATATTTTTTGTAAAAACTATCAATAATGCTCTAAATACATTAAAAAAAATAATAACTCTCATATAAATAATATAAAGAACAATATGCTAATAATTGACACTAATAAAATATATAAAAATATAAAATAATAGTTTTTTTTTAATAATATATTCACAATCTATGTTAATAAAATAAAATAAAAAATTTTAAAAATAAAATAATAATTTTTTTTATCAATACGTCACGTTCACGTAATTAAATAATAATCATATTAATGTGTATCTAATAATTTAATACTAATTTAAGATTAACTTTCATTAGCGTATATACAACGGGGATCCAACTTTTTAAAAATTTATATGAAACAGCACATACGTAACGTATGGCGGTTATTTAAAACCCATGTTACATGATATATAAGTTTTTATGGGGAACTGTGGAGACAGGAAAACACCAGGAAACGTGGGCATGTAATTGAATACCATTCATGTTTTATAATGAGATCATCAATGTTTTTGACAAAAAAAAAAAAAAAAAAAAAAATCATCAGTGGGCAGTCACCGTACTGATGGGGCCTAGTGACTAGTGTCTTTATTTTTAGGCATTACTGAGAAAAATCCAGAAATTCTGGCTCTGCCTACTGGCAGTGACAAATGAGTGTATGAATAACTGGTAAGCCTAAATTAGGTGCCCAATAAATTTTTTATACTGACTTAAACTCAATGCTGGGCTAATATTTTCTCTCTCCCTAATCAATTTATATTATTATATGCATTTATTTTTTTCAGGATGAAGGCTGTTCTTTCTTTAATTTATTTGGCAGACCCCACTGATTTTATTTTTCTCAAATTGGACTCTCCGATTTATATATAATATCCTCAGAAACTAGAGAGATAAGTCTTTGTTTTGATTCATTTGTTTTATAAGGATAAACTTGTTGAAATTTTTTAACTTCCTTCTAGATGATTGCAAATTGATTAAATTATTATTATTTAAGACCTAAAAATTGCTTCAAAGACTTTATTTTATTTACTTCTTTTTATTTTTTGTTACTGTAATTATGCTGAAATTTAAGCTATTTGGTCTCATTTTCTTAGAAAAATGAAGCTGAATTTTTAAGTTTGGAGCAGAGCAACCTAGTTTGACTTGCTTGAGCTCAACAGTAGCTGGATTTTTTTTTTTTTTAATTTCTTTGTTTTTTCTATGTACGTTATTTTCAATCCTTATGACAAAGATCTTGAAAAAAAAAATTATACCTATCAAATTTTTTGAGAAAATAGCATTTAATTAGCTCTCAATTTCTGTCCTCAAATTAATGATCTATTTCCAGGAATGCAAAAGAGGCAAACACCTACACAATTTCTAAATCTGAACGAATGATGGATTTATTTTTGTGGCGTTATGTCTAAAATAGCAGTATGATCCATCTCACAATGTTGCGAAAATGACCAGGGAAAATAACTCTAATGGGTCAAAATCGTTTTTTCTCGAGCCGAACCTTTCCTTAAAAAAATTTGTCATGAGCTTGTAATTAAGCAAAGTATTAAAGAGATCTATTGTAATAGATTTATTATACAACAATTTAACTTTGAGTGTTAGTTTGATTAGTAAGAGAGTTTATTTATTTCTTTATTTGTCAGAGTTTGATTCTTGGAGCCAGCACCCAAAAAGTAATTCTTGAATGTATAAATCGAATGTGAGGTGTGCGCCTTTAGACTTGCTCGAAAAGGAGACTTAGATGAGAGATGTTGACAAATTTCCACTAATCAAGCTTAAATTACTTGGAGTTTTACAGCTGTAATAGTCAATGATCAAGCCTAAATCAGTGGGTATGTACAGCTGAAATATAGCAGAAAATTAAGCCATGATTAGTGGATTATACGGCTGTAAATTAATTAATTTTTCTTTGATTTGATTACTAGAATTTTACCTTAATTGGTGGTCATTGTACTTTATATTGTAAATGGTTCTTGGAGAAATACAAGTAAGAAATTAACATTTCTTTCCACATGGTATTAGAGCTTTGTTAAGCTCCATAATTTTTTTTTTTCAACCTTCATTGCTGAAGTGCAATCCTCCAAAAAATCTGTCATTTTCAGCCTTCATTGTTGATCTCTTATTATCCTACACTTTCATTACCAATTTATCCCATCTTCAATGCAGCCTTCATTAATGTTTGATTATTATTTTCCTCACTCCAATTTCCTTTTAATATCTTCGCCATGATAGAAAAATTAGAAATTTTTGGTGTCACTCCTCAACTAGAGGAGATAAAAAATAGTCAGACTATAGAAGATTTACAGAATATTCAATCAGCAAACAGGTTGAATGGGAAAAATTATTTGAAATGACCTCAATTTGTTCAAATTTTCCTTAAAGGAAAAGGCAAACTCGGTCATTTACTTAGTGCTGGACCAAAAGAAGGTGATCCTAAATTCGCTGCTTGGGATGAGGAAGATTCTATGGTCATGTCTTAGTTGTGGAATGCAATGGTACCAGAAATCAGTGACACTTGCATGTTTATTTTCACTGCCAAAGACATTTGGGAATCGATCAAGGAGACTTATTGAAAGGTACATGATGCAGCCTAGATTTATGAGATCAAATCAAAAATATCCTCAACAAAACAAGGGAATAAATCCGTCACAGAATATGCAAATCTCTTGAAAAACTTATGGCAAGAGATGTATCACTATCGTTGCATTCAAATGAGGTGTAGTGAAGATGCATCAACTCTCAAAAATTTCATAGAAAGAGACTAGATATATGACTTTTTTACTGGTCTTAATGCTGAGTTTGATCAAGTAAGGGTTCAAGTACTTGGAAAAAAAGAATTGTCCTCTTTAAATGAAGTGATTGCTGTGATACGTGCTGAAAAAAGTAGAAGGAGTGTCATGTTGGAAAACCAACCCATAGAAGGCTCTGCTATGCTGACCAATGATAATGGAAGTGCCAAAATTGTTGCACAACATACTGGGACTAATAATGGTCAAAGAGAAATGTCCAAAACCAGCCACAAAGACTCGCTTTGGTGTACCCATTGTAAAAAACCACGACACACAAAAGAGAAATGTTGGAAACTTCATGGTAAGCCCTTAACTTCCAGTACAGAATGGGGTTACAAAGGTGGACATCAAAGGAATCAAGCTCATTTTACTAATACTCAATCAAGTGAGAATCTCTTTCAAGAAAGAATGAACGTTGCTGGTGGTGAATATGCTGACTTTAACAAAGAAGAAATTGAAAGGTTGAAGTACCTATTGGGAACCTTGGAAAAACAAACGAGTACCTGTTCATTTGCAAAATCTGGTAAGGTTCCACGTTCTAATGCCCTTAGTGCTACAGATTCACCTTCCACAAATTCTTGGGTCATTGACTCACGAGCTATAGATTACATGACACAATCCTCTAAAAAAATTCAGCACCTATAACCCATGTCCTAGTAATAGGAAAATTGCCACTGCTAATAGTTCATTAGCCATTGTGGCAGGTCAGGGAGAAGTCTACTTAGATGAAATTCTAGCCTTGAAAAATATTTTGCATGTCCCTAATCTCGTATATGTTCATCAACTCACCAGAAATCTAAATTGCAGTGTAACTTTTTATCCATCTTATTGTGAATTTTAGGATCTGTGTACGGGGAAGATGATTGGACATGCTAAAGAGAAAGACGGTCTCTGCTATCTTGAGTCACTGAATAACTGAAAACAAGTTTCATTGTCCTTCCTTTTTAAAATTTTACCCACCAAAAGGGAAAAAATTTGGCTTTAACATCATCGTCTAGGTCATCCTTCATTTTTTGTTTTAAAAATTGTTTCCTTTGTTGTTTAATGGAGTTGATGTAGACCAAATACATTGTGATGTGTGCGAGTTAGTTAAACATCGTCGTGTTTCTTTTCCATTAAGTAATAAAAGAATATCAATTCCTTTTGCTTTGATTCATAGTGACATTTGGGGTACGTCAATTGTTCCTAATATTTCTGGTGCTAGATGGTTCGTTTCGTTTATAGATGATTGTACTAGGGTCACATGGATTTTCCTTCTTAAACAAAAGTCAGATTTAAGTTTTGTATTCCCCAATTTTCTAACAATGGTTAAAAATCAGTTTGGGATGAACATGAAAAGATTTCGGTCTGATAATGCAAAAGATTACTTCAATCAAATCCTTTCTCCAATTTTCCAAAAAGAATGAATCATACATGAATCATCCTGTGTTAATACACCCCAACAAAATGGAATTGCTGAAAGGAAAAATGGTCACCTCTTAGCCACAAGAGCATTCCTTTTTAAGAAAAATGTTCCAAAATCATATTGGGGAGAAGCTGTTCTTACAGCTGCTCATCTTATAAATCGTCTCCCATCTCGAGTTTTGGGGTTTCAAAGTCCAATGGAAACTCTCTCTAAACACTTTCCAAACTTTAATGTCTCCACCGGTCTTGCTCCAAAATTTTTTGAGTGTGTATCGTTTGTTTATATTTATTCTCATCAACGTGGTAAATTAAACCCTCATGCAATCAAATGTCTTTGTGGGATATTCCTCTACCCAAAAAGATTACAAATGTTATCATCCACAAACTAGAAAATTTTATATATCATCTGATGTAACCTTTGTTGAACATGAGAGCTTCTTTCCTCAACCTTATCTTCAGGGGGAGATACTGAAAGAAGATAAGGACAATGATGATATGTTTCAACTTAATGAATTACCTCTTTCTCCTCAAAATATCCAAGCAACTGAAACAGACCTTTCCTATCAAAATACCTAACATCAACCTAAACCCTCTAGTCCTATCCCTAGCAACCAACACCATCTAGGGAGACAAATACCTTTACAGGTATACTCAAGAAAGAAGACTACCCAAGAAGAACAAGAGCATGTTCAATCATCAGAACCAACTACTGAAATTGAGGTAGGCACTCATTCCTTTCCTAATTCATTTGAAATTAATGATTTAGATTTACCAATTGCTTTCAGGAAAGGTAAAAGAACTTGTACTCAGAATTCTTTATACCCTCTCTCCCATTTTATGTCCTACAAAAAACTCTCACCATCATATAAAAGCTTTCTCACTTACTTAAACACCATAATCATTCCCAAAAATTTATCTGAGGCACTAAACAATAAGGAATGGAATCAAGCCATGAAAGTGGAGATGGAAGCTTTGGAGAAAAATGGTACATGGGACCTTGTAGAACTACCCAAAAGGAAGAAGCCGGTAGGATGCAAATGGGTGTTTACGGTGAAGTATAAAGCAGACGGATCACTTGAAAGGTACAAAGCTAGACTTGTTGCCAAAGGATATACTCAAACATATGGAGTGGATTATCAAGATACCTTTGCACCAGTAGCAAAAATGAACACTGTAAGAATCTTACTTTCTTTAGCTGCTCAATTTGATTGGAACTTGCAACAATTCGATGTGAAAAATGCCTTCCTACACAGAGAACTTGAGAAAGAAATATATATGGATCTTCCACCCGGTTTTGATGGGAATGGGAAAGAGAAGAAGGTTTGTAGATTAAAAAAGGCACTATATGGATTGAAACAGTCTCCAAGAGCCTAGTTTGGGAGATTTACGAAGGTCATGATATCCGAGGGATATAGGCAGAGTCAAGGCGACCATACTTTGTTCATTAAGCATTCGGCTTCAGGGGGAGTCACAGCTTTACTTGTGTATGTCGATGATATAATTGTAACAAGAAATGATAATGAAGAAAAAGAGTCTTTAAAGTAGTGCTTAGCAAAGGAATTTAAAATAAAAGACCTTGGAAGATTGAAGTATTTCCTAGGAATTGAAGTGGCTCATTCTAGATACGGTATCTTTATTTCACAGCAGAAATATACCCTAGACTTACTCAAAGAAACTGGGAAAATAGGATGTAAACCAGCTGATACTCCTATTGATCCAAATCATAAGCTTTGTGAAGCAAGTGATGATGTTGCTGTTGATAAAGGAATGTACAAGAGACTTGTAGGCAGATTGATTTATCTTTCACATACTCGACCAGATATAGCTTATGTAGTCAATATAGTGAGTCAGTTTATGCATAATCTGAAGGAAGCTCATCTACAAGCTACGCACAGGATTTTGCATTACTTGAAATCTACTCCGGGAAAAAGAATTTTGTTCAAGAAAGGATTGAGACTAACTGTGGAAGCCTACACTGATGCCGATTATGCTGGGTCCGTTGTTGATAGAAGATCAACTACAGGATATTGCACATTCCTTGGTGGTAATTTGTTAACTTGGCGTAGTAAGAAACAAAATGTGGTGGCAAGATCAAGTGCTGAGGCTGAGTTTCGGGCAATGGCTCAAGGAACTTGTGAGTTGTTATGGCTTAAGATTATACTGGAAGATTTGAAGATTAAATAGGAAGCACCAATGAAGTTGCATTGTGATAATAAGTCAGCCATCAACATTGCACACAACCCAGTACAACACGATCGAACTAAACATGTAGAAGTAGATAGACACTTCATAAAAGAAAAGTTGGATAGTGGCTTGATATGCACTCCGTATGTGTCTACAGGTAATCAACTAGCTGATGTTTTGACAAAGAGATTAAACAATGGTCCATTTCAAACAATTATTGGCAAGGTGGGAATGATTGACATCCATTCACCAACTTGAGGGGGAGTGTTGACAAATCTCCATTAATCAAGCTTAAATTACTAGGAGTTTTACAACTGTAATAGTCAAGTCTAAATCAGTGGGTGTATACAGCTGAAATACAGCAGGAAATTAAGCCATGATTAGTGGGTTATACAGTTGTAAATTAGTTGATTTTTCTTTGATTTGATTACTAGAATTTTGCCTTAATTGGTGGTCATTGTACTCTATAAATTGTAAATGGATCTTGGAGAAAATACAAGTAAGAAATTAACATTTCTTTCCACACATATAATAAAAAAAATGTCAATATCTTTTCACTAGATAAAATAATAGATATAAATTACATTTGCACATTAATTGAGTATATAGATGAGAAAATATATATAATAATTTCTTTTCAATTATTAATTAATTTATTTACATATTGAAAATAATTTATTTACATAATGAAAATATTTTTTTTTGTATTATAAAAATAATTTTAAAAAATTAAATATAAAAAAATGGACTGGGTCAGTTTAATGGGTTGGAATGGATACCCATGCCCAACCCTTATATAACCCATAAATTAATGGGTTAAATGTGCTATATCTATTTATTACCCATTTAACATTTAAATTACTCATTTACCCCCTACACTCTTATTTAAATGGGTGGATAAATGGGTATGGGTGAAATTGCCACCCCTAGTTAAAACAGAGGAAGGATAGAGAGGGGAGAGGGCTGGGGAGGAAAAGGAAGAGCATGATTAAAGGAATGACAGAAAATAAATAAATTAAATGAATGTGATGGTATAAATGTGCATCTTGGTTATTTCATATGAATGCTAATTTGGAGATTGCCATGAATTGTTTCACATGCTTTCTTAGTGAACACAGCTTGTCGCTAATGCCATCTATGTTTGTTTTATTTTATTTATTGCATACAGCTGTTCCATCTCCAAAGCAACGACTAGATATACTGAGTACTCTTCTCAGTCAAATGGAGCACTCTCTTTCAGATATGCAGGTTCAACACCTTGCTGTGGCTACACATGGCTTTGTGGGTGCTGACTTAGCTGCCCTCTGCAATGAGGCAGCCTTGGTTTGTCTTAGACGTTATGCCAAGTCCAGAAAATCTCGTAATAATTTGCATTCACCTATTGCATTTGAAGCTCATTCTGACAGTGTGGTAAAAAGATCTGGTTGCATGGGTGAGATGCAAGACACCGGTGATTCTGCATCTTCAAGTATCTTACCTTTGCCTGTATCCTTGGAGAATTTAACATCTTCATGCTCCAGTGGAACTGTTACTGAAATTTCAGATAGCATTGAGGATGACATTACTACTAGTTCTAAGGAGGTTTTTGCAGTGGAGGAAGAAAATATTTTAAAAGTTGTTTTTGAAGATTTTGAGAAAGCCAGGATGAAAGTGAGGCCCAGCGCCATGCGAGAGGTACGACTAATATTTCCATGTTGTTTAAAGAAACTATATTATGAAACCTAGTTCCTTTGTTATATACAGCACTAATATCTTGTTATGTGACTATGGGAGAATTGAATGATCAAAATCACCAGAGATACTTGGGCTGCTTTTGAAATATTACTGTGTGGCCTTTGATACCGGAATTGTATGCAATTCGTAGATTGTTTGCAACAGTTCCAGAAATTTGACTTGAAGTTTCCTTCTTTTTATTTCTTCACAACCTTCAATGTCTTCCTCATAATTGGTGTTAAAACCATTTTATTTGTCATTCTAGGAGGATTTTGCATTAACAGAAACAAGGAAATAATATGGCAGTTGGCAGAGTTGCTAATCGATCCAATTCATCATTTCCTTGAATGTTTTGTTGTACTTGTAGGTAATACTAGAGGTTCCAAAAGTTAATTGGGAAGATGTAGGTGGCCAGAGGGAGGTAAAAGCTCAACTAATGGAAGCAGTGGAATGGCCTCAAAAACACCAGGTTGCATTCCAGCGTATTGGTACCCATCCCCCAACAGGGGTTTTAATGTTTGGTCCTCCTGGTTGTAGCAAAACTCTCATGGCACGTGCAGTAGCTTCTGAAGCTGGACTAAATTTCTTTGCAGTTAAGGGTCCAGAACTTTTTAGCAAATGGGTTGGTGAGTCAGAGAAGGCTGTAAGATCACTGTTTGCAAAGGCCAGGGCCAATTCTCCATCAATTATATTTTTTGATGAAATTGATGGTCTTGCTGTTATTCGTGGGAAGGAAAATGATGGGGTTTCAGTTTCTGATAGGGTTATGACTCAACTTCTTGTCGAATTGGATGGTTAGTGATTTATTTGTTATGTTGAATTCCCTGTTAGAAGTTTTCTTTGCGAAGGATTTTGTTCATGCATTCTTATTGATTTTTATTGTCTTTGGTGTTCACCAAAAGTTTGGGGGGAAGCAATATTAGAAATCTTGGATATCCTTATACAGGATCTCTTGCTCGAGTACTATCAACTGCTAATTTGTTTTGGGATACATGGTGCTGTGTCCCTATTTTATTTTTTACCTGAATAAATGTTTTGTTGAATTTTAGGTTTGCATCAAAGAGTTAATGTTACGGTTATTGCTGCTACAAATCGCCCTGACAAGATTGATCCTGCACTTTTGAGACCAGGTGCTCTCTCTCTCTGTCTGACTCGCACTAGAGGCATGCATATATGCAGAGTCTTGTGCTATCTTGTATTGTTTTGTCTTTATTTTGGTTCCTCTAATCAATAGAAGATCTAAGCAGGACGCTTCGATCGGCTGCTATATGTGGGACCTCCAAATGAGACTGATAGGGAAGAAATATTTCGGATCCATTTGCGTAAAATTCCATGCAGTTCTGATGTCAGCATAAAAGATTTAGCTAACCTTACTGAAGGCTGTACTGGAGCTGATATATCATTGATCTGCCGGGAAGCGGCTGTTGCAGCCATAGAGGTTTTCCAAGTTCTTTCCATGTCCTCTTAAACTCATTCATTTTTCTTGTTCATTAATTTGATTGAATGTTCTCTATATTACTAGGAGCGCATTGATGCTTCTGAAGTAATGATGCAACATTTAAAGACTGCAATCAGACAAGTCCAGCCATTGGGAATCCAATCTTATCAAGAGCTATCTGCTAAATTTCAAAGGCTGGTTCATTCTAATCATAGACTTGATGAATTAGGGGATCAAAAGAGCTCAACTGGATTAAATCAGTTTCCTATCTGGTAACTACTGCAATGCATGTTTTTTTAATTGTCTAAACTGCAATATGTTCTTTGAGTTTGTGAACTGGAAATTGAACATACTACTTGGCTTTAGATGCAGTTTGCAAAATGACCATCCTTTTCATCTCCTCCCCTTCTCTCTCTTCTCTCTCTCTCTCAATGGTGTTGGCCAAAGAGATCCATAAAAATTAACGAAGTTTAACATAATCTTCAGTTTGAGAGGGCTGTTGAAGTGTTTTTATGCTTTTTTACTATTATCTTAAACTTTCACCCTAATTTTGGGTGTGCTTAATCTCTTCTCTTCTATGAAATCAACTAATTGAATTTTTATATTTGTGTGCGATTATGTTGTACTTTAATTTTTATTAAAATTTTTTGTTCTGTTGTCCATTATGTGGCAGGACCCTGATAAAACCCTTCATACAGTTCTTATATCATTTCCTGGCTCCAAGCTCAAAATCTGCTTCAATTCGTTAGACACAATCTGCCGCATTAGACAAGCAACAATAGACATCTGAATCCCAATGGAGTGGAAAATTACCATTTGCATGCTTTGAGTATGGTCTTTTGGCGGGTGAGATCCAGAATTCTCTTGGCCCCTATTATAGTGGTGATACCATCAATACTTCATAGAGAATTTAAATATAACTTCAAACTTTTTTTCTTTTTATGAGATATGAATCGAGCAAACAAAACTTAGCCATGGCGTTTTGGGTTTTTTTGCCATGGCGTTTTGGGTTTTTTCTTGTCATATATGAGTATAGATGGTTTTCCTTAAATTATGAATGATTTATCCACAAAGATCAAATCCCATCATAACCGAGCCCTGCAAGACATTGTTGATTCCATTTGAATTCTGGTTTCAGTGTGAATAGAAAAGTAGAGAGGAATTAGAGGGGCCGCCTTTGATTCCTTTAATTGATTAGAGTTGCAACCTATGTACAGACATTTTTACTTGTTTGGTAATTGTAGTTTTTGCTATGATGATATCCTTTCACATTTCAGTTTTACAATATTGATGATTTAATGATTTGGGGAAAGAGATGGATGAAAATAGAGAGGTTACCTCTTTTAGATAGATGGGAATGACTATTCTATATTCCTATCTCGTTTTTTTTTTTGAGATGTCAAATTTAATATTATACTTTAAAATTTTAAATTCCTCTTTTATCTAATGCCAGAATTGAATTCCATATGGATTTCATTTCCATTTAGAACGAATCAAGAGCCTTTTGTTTTACTGTGCTTTTCCAGTTTCAGTTTTGTTTGGTTAGTGGAAAAATGTTAAGGAAATAAGGTAATTATTATTCGAATTAAAAAATAATAATCCTCAAATTTTCTTGGGTATTTAATTTTCCCTTGATGTTGTGGGTTTTTTTTTTGTTTTTTTCAACTGAACACTATGGTCAGGATCTGCAGGAGCCATTTTGGTAGGATTTCAGTTTTCACACTTCACAGTTTGGTCAGCTAGCTTGGACCATACCAGAAAAAAAAAAAAAAAAAAAATGGGTTGAAAATGTTTTTTATATTTCGATTTTTATTTTTCAGTTGGGAAATTACTATGGGCTGGGAGATGAAGAATTGTGTATTGCATTTTTCACTTTCATGCATATACTATTATATGTGATAATGATCAATGAAAGCTGTATGATTAGGTCTTGAAACCTTAAAAAGTTAGTATAATTAGGGTTTCTAGAAAAGAGATAGAGACGGGTCAAAAAAATCAGCTCTTATCAATAGCAATGATATAGAAGTTGAACTAGTTAATTATTGGTTTGATAAGGCTAAATTTAAAACTGGAATCACAAGAAACATTATATTATTATTAAGAGCTAATAAAGAGATTCAATTATTAATTCAAGTTATAATCACATTTTATCATTTCTTAATAAGGAGGCCATCTCTAAAAATCAGAGATGTAAACGTGGGGATCACATGTTCTATCAAGTCTTATCAATTAGTGAGTTTTAACACTTCCAATTTAAGTAGACAAAAACAAAAATAATGCTCTTTGTGCGAGCAATTATTGTGCCAATTCTTTGGCTGAAAATAGGAACTAAAGCACCTCTTTACCCTCTTTCATGCACTTAGTATCATCCCCCACTTGGAATGTTACTAAAATAATAATAATAATAAAAGAGCAAATTACTTTACTGCCCTTCAATTATGATATAATTAACACTTTAATTTTCGTTTATATTAAAATTAGTATTTTTAATTCTTGCAATTTATTAACAGCTAACACTTTAATTCTTATATATTAAAATTATGAAATTTTTATTACATTTTAATTCTTAATTTTTTATTTAATATAATACTTTCATCCATAAAATTTTAAGATATAATATATTTCAATCTTTTAATTATTATATTATAGAATATTTTAATCTTTCAAAATTTAACACTTTTCATTAAAATTAATTTAGGAGGTAAAAGTAGTAATTTGAAACAGTAAAGACTAAAATACTAATTATTTCAAATTTTATTGCGATTATTATAATCTAAAGCTAAAGCTAAAGTACTGAATTTAATCCCAACAAGCAACACAACAGAGGACAAAATTCATTGTCTAGGTAATTTGTGGTTTCCTTTCAACTTCCCAAAGATACTTTTGCCTTTTCTTCATTTGGAATTTTTCATTTGTCCACTTGTCACCTAATTGAATGGTAAAATACTTAAACATCATCAACCCTACAAAAGACGAGAAACAATAAATAAATAAATAAAATCCTTTTAGTAAGGTCAAATAATTTATTATTTACCATAATAAATTATTAAATTATTTTTTAATAATTAGTAAATTTGGTTATTTTAATCATCATTAATTAAAATATAAAGTTCTAAACAATTAAAAATATTTTATAATATGGCAAATTATGAACAAAAATATAAAAATAGTTTAAAATTTTAATTATATACTTTAAAATAATAAAAAATTAAGTAAAATATATATTAAATATGAGAATTGCTAGACACAATAGTGCGTATATAGCATAACTATATTGATAAAATATTTACCAAAAAAAATATTTAAAATAAAAAAGAAGAAGAAGACGACGACTAGGATTCACATGCTTGAGCTAAAAGAAGAAAAAAAGAAAAAATTTAAAAATTTATTAAAAAATGAAGTTATCCTCACAACCAAACACCAACTCAGTTGATTCTCTATCAACCACCTAAAGAAATCTCACAAAGTGACCAAACTTTGGCACACTCTCTCTCTCTCTCTCTCTCTCTCTCTCTCCCTAATCCTTTCCTAATTAATCCCCACTATTGTTCCCGTACAAGCCATCTTTGTTGTAAGAAGCTTCAATCCTACTCTCACCCATGAGGAGCTTGTAAATCACGCGTAGAGACCACCTGCTTCCCCAAGTACAAATGCAAACTCCATAAGTAGATAAAACAGAAGCAGAGAGGAATTTTGAAAATTAGAGTTTACTATGCCACATTAGACATTACTATTTACTAGTACACAGACCACCACCACCACCACCTGGCTGATAGTGAAATGAAAGGTGGCGCGTGAAGTACACGTGGACATTAAGAAAGTTAATCAAAGTATGAAAAAATTGTGTTTGAAAAATAAAAAATGAAAATCTTAAAATCTTGAAACACTCACTCTCAAGTATATGACCCCCAAATTCCGGGAAAACAAAATAAAAACTCACTTCCCATAAAAATCATAAGAAAAAGCATCAGCAACAGTACCCCATAATAAAAGCTGAAAAGAAGAAAACAAGATCCACCTCGAACCTCTCTCCATTCTTCCTCCATCATCATCCTTCTTCTCCTCCTCCTTAATCCCCACCTCCACCGCATCTTCCGCCGTGGCTACAACCACCGCCACAACAACAACTGTGTTTCTCTTTCTCTCAATTTGCATCCCATCAAATCAAATTCTTGATAGAGAAAGTAATAATCCTTGTAAAAAAAAAAGGATTATATCTGAGTTTTGTTAATTATTGGTCCATTTTGAATTTTACCCATATCCTAGAAATCAATTTTGTTTCCATTTTTAGACCCAAATAAGAGGAAGAATAAGGGAAGTATTGAGTTGGGTTTTGGGTCAAATTTAGGGAGAGAGAGAGAGAGGGAGAGAGAGGGAGAGAGAGAGAGAAATGAGGGAAGATGATTCAAATTGGTTTTCAAGATGGGAAGAAGAACTCCCATCACCTGAAGAGCTTATGCCTTTATCTCAAACCCTAATAACTCCTGATCTTGCCCTTGCTTTTGATATTCGAAATCCTACTAATAACACCACCAATAACACCTCACTTCAACAAAATCAGCCTCCTCCTCCGCCACCTCCTCCGCCCACTTCCTCCACCCCTTCCCCTTTGGCTCCTTCACAACCTAATTCTGCTGAATACGCTGCCGATTCTGCTGACTTGGGTTCTGGGGCTGCCGGTGATGAGCCTGCAAGAACCCTTAAGCGCCCTCGCCTTGTCTGGACCCCACAGCTTCATAAGAGGTTTGTTGACGCTGTTGCACACTTGGGTATCAAAAATGCTGTGCCCAAGACTATAATGCAGCTAATGAGTGTTGATGGGTTAACTAGAGAGAACGTAGCTAGTCATTTGCAAAAGTATCGGTTATATCTCAAAAGGATGCAGGGGTTGTCTTCTGGTGGTGCTGGTGGAGTTAATGGTACTGGTGGTGGTGGTGCTGCTGGATTGGCTGCAGGCTCCGATGCTGCCACTGAACATTTGTTTGCCAGTTCTCCAGTGCCTGCGCATTTCTTGCATCCAGGGAGGCCTAATTCCGAACATTTCTTGCCGTTTGTGCCAGTTGCAGCACTGCAACACCATCATCAGCAGCAGATGGCAGCAGCAGCAGCGGCTGTGGCTCATCCCCAGTTGCAGAGTCAGTACCATAGGCAGATGGGGCACTTTGGGTCGCCTCCAAATGGTCAGTTTGAGCATCCTTTTCTGGCTAGGCAGACACAGCAGCCTGTGCATAGGATGGGGGCGCCAGTACACAATACAGTTCCAGGATATGTGGAGGATTTGGAGTCAGCAAATGGGAATGGAGGGAGGAAGGTTCTTACTCTGTTTCCTACAGGGGATGATTGAATTTGGGTAATTGTTGACTCCTTAATTAAATTTTCCTTTTTCTTCTTCTATTTAGCTACTGGGTCCTTGTTAAATTGGTGTTTACTGGTAGTTCTGTTAGATTTTAATTTAGGGTCTTGATTGTGATGGTTGTGCTAGTTGTTGTTGTTGGTAATCTTCAAGGTAGAAATTGGTCTCGGCCTTCCATCTCCAGATCCAAAAACTTCTGTTGTTGCTCTTGGGTATACTTTAAGTGATTGGGATTGATGGGTAGTGTCATTTATGGTGTTCTTCAATTCTTACGGGCTTCTACTCGTGTAATTAAGTTGTTGGTAGCAGTCTGTATTTGATATTTCCCATGTCAGCTTCTGGTGATGGACATTGATCGTGAGTCATTCTGGACGGCAACAATGTGCCTTAGCTTGTCCATGGCTGCAATTGTTATCAATCTTGCGATATTGGGTCAATCTGGATTTTGTAGAGGGTTTGCTTTATCCCAACATATTTTGGGAATCGGCTTGGTGTTCTTACATTTTAGAGTCTTCTTCTCAGGGAGGTTTAATTGTCAATGTTCATGACGGGGCAATTGGAACGGCAATTATCTGAATTTGTGCTTGCAGATGAGGATAAATAATGCTGGCAAGTGCAATATATGTTCTATAGGATCTCATCTAATTATGGGGTTGGTATCTTTGGTTGGCACATTTGGCACTGAGTTTCTCAGCACAGTCCAAAATTTCTTATGTATTTGAGTCTCTTTTGTTTATTAGTCTGATTTTATGTAGAGGTGAGTTGTACTTGTTGTACATTGTGTGACTTCATAGAAGACTAAAGCCCAATGTGAGGGGGTTAAAAAATCCTGATGTTATTAGACTGTTAAATTTAATTTAATGCTCCATGAACTTTTAAGTATCTGAATTTCCATATACCCATGAAATTCTTTGTTTTTTTAAAAAAAAAATTGCATTTACATTTCATATTGCACAGAGCATCATTAAAAAGTTGAATTGCACATGAACAAAGATATTTTTTTTTATTATGTACTGTATTTAGTCGTGTTCTCTCACAGTTGAGGCATGAGAGGACTAAAAACAAGTTGGTTGAAAATAACTCTGCTAGAATCCTTTTCATTGTTCCCGGTTGAATTGTAATAGAACCTTGATGAGATGAATGAAGGATATTGGTGGAGACTTTGACCTTAATGCTTGTTAGAGTTAAAGATCTCATATAGAAAAATAATAAAGGATATCAAGGCTTAATATAATGTTTGAGTCTCACCATCTAGTAGCTTAAACTTTTGGGTTGGATTTAAGGTTTTTCACATGGTATCAGAGCCAGCTCTGCACACCAATCTTTCTATGCTTTTTCGTGTTCCGGTCACATCTGCAGTCGTGTGTTAGTAGGGCCTAATACATGCGCAAATCTGAATATGTTCGGCCCTAATGCCACGTGCTAGAAAAATAATGAGAGTTATCAAGACTTAATATAATATTTGGACCTTACCACCTAATAACTTAAGTTTTTTAGTTGGATTTGAGATTTCTCACAATAGTTAATTTGGAGACTTTGAAATGTTACAATTGTACGGAGTTGGAGTTGGTATGGTAAGATTTGAAAGTTCATTATGTTCAAATCTTGGAAAAATTTCAATGTTTCAGTTTGTGAAATTCTGATTGTTGGATATGGGTCATTTCAGTTAATAATTTGCTAAATGTAAAGCCTGTGTACACGCCTTTTGTTTGGTATGCACATTGCATCTCTTTCAAACGAATCTTTATACTTTCAAAATCCTCTGTAATTGGATTGGATATTGTTGTCAGGTTTTAGGATTGAAGTAGTATTTTGAGAATATCATGCTTATTTCATTTAAATTGTGATCTGTTGTGGAACATGTCCCAGCAAGTTCATTGCTGATTTTGAAGGAACTAAGTTGGCTAAATTCTTTCGTGTTGATTTGTTTTGCTTTTTTATTTTTTTTTCCTAGTTATTGTAAAATGTGAGTCTTTACCAAGTCTTACTAAAAAAAAAAATGATCTTGGATAGATGACCATTTGAAATGAATGTGAATTTGAAGTTGTATTTCAAGTATAAAATCATAAAAAATACACATGATTCCAGATCTAAATACTTTCAAATAACTAGGTATTCAAACAGACCCTAAAAAGAATTGATTGGCCATTAGGGATTTTTCTTGGAGAAGAAAGATTTTACTTGCTACAGTTGATACTCTAGTTAGATGAAAAATTTGTCAACTTCTAACGTCCATGATGAGTACGGTCATAAATCAATTCTCATTAAGTGTGGTGGTAGATGACAATAAACAGTGGCATTCTCTTTTTGAACATTCAATGCTCAAAGTTGTATTTTCATGGAGTTCTGAGGTTGTAAATTGTGCTTTGTGATTGTTTCTTGACATATAAGATGACATACTGATTTTCAACATACCATGTAAAAGTTTTACATTTACTTGAATAAGTCAACTACACAGCAGGAACTTTGCATGATGTTAAATGTCTAGTTGTCAGCGAAACAGAAATTCTCTCTGGAGAATTAGATTGTAATGATGTGTTTCATTTTATTGAAATGAATGTTGCAACATACAAAATACTGTTTTTTCTCTGCTTATTGCTCATCTCTTGATTTTTTGTTATGTAAAAGTGTTAGAATTGTTTTCTGATTGAGGTCGTGATCACATCCGTTTCAACAAATTAACAGATGAGAATGTTGCATCTCTGTTAATCAAGATATGACTGCTGTGTTGTATTGTTTTATGAGAATCATGCTGAAGCTCTCATTATCCATTGTTTTCGTCTAGGATTACAGGCAGCAACTGGGGCTTCGGTTTCTAATCCCACTCGCTCCCGTAGCCTTTGCTAGCTTACCTAAACTAGAAATCTGCAGCAGCATCCTAATCCCAGAAACAAGATGATGCAATGGAATCTTGTTTCTGTCAGGAAACATATGGGATATTAGTCTATTATTGAGAACACAAAAACTAATGACAAGAATTAAAGATGTGTCTGTTTAGTATTTGTTTAATGGTTTTGGTTATTTTCTAACACAGCATTCATGATTAAGGGCAACTAAGCATGCTCCTTATTTGGCTAACCACAATTTGTTTATATGGCACGTTGGGATTTTTAGCAAATTTTTATAAATATTATTTTATCATTGGAATTTGTTCAGCTTCAAAGCATGAACATGAACATGGCCACATGGGCAACCTGGTGATAGGTGGCACGCGCACACTAGCCTGTTTAGTCCTCTGTTTCTTCACACTTAATTTTAATTACTAAACTTTCCTTTTTATCTAATTGTCTCTATTTTTTTAATCAATCTTAATTTATTTTTAGTAGATAAGTAGTCTACGCAATGCACTGATGCTTGATTTTAGCTAGTGGACAAGTTCTTTTTCCTCCTTTATTACCGAGGAAATTGCATAATATATTGTTTTTTTTTTAGAAAAAATATCATTTTATGGTTAGTTTTGTTTTTATACATTTTTAACGACTTTCTATGTCATTTATACCCTTTTTTATTTTCTTTTTAACGCTCTTTATCTAAAGTATGGAGTGAGGCACTATTCCCATCAGTTGGCAATATGCATTTCACGTGGGCCACCTTTAATCTTATTATTATTATTATTATTATTATTATTATTATTATTATTATTATTATTATTTCTTTTTTTTTCTTTAATTAATTATTATTTTAGAAAAAAAATTCAATAATTTAAAAATGCATTTTTAATGGTAGACTGTATGCCAATCAACTAATAATTTAGTAATTGATAATAAATAATTAATTATTTAACTGAATTTAGTTAATTAATGAAATTTTAATACTGTTGCAATATCTTTTTTCTGTCATTAATTTTTTTTAGAATTTTAAACAATTCATTTACAAAATTATATTAATAAAATTTATTAATGAATTTTAAATTTAATAAAGCATCTATTATTCAAATTAATAAATTTTAAGTATAAATTACTAAAATTATATATTTATAAAAATGTAATTTAAA
>CATKHJ010066630.1:0-10115 GCA_949750685.1 Vernicia montana
TTTATAATTTATTTATAAATTGTTAGAATTATTTATTTCTCAAAATAAGTAATAATATTATTAAATTCTCAAGAACTGAACCAAAATTTGAGTTTAAACAGGTAAAATAACTTTAAGAAAATAGAGTTATCACTAGTCACGAATGACTTAACTTATTTGCAGCCCTATTGAAACAAGAGTCATAAATAGACTAGCAAATTCTAGTGCAAATTGCCTAGCAAAACTGGTCAGGCATAACCTTTGTCCCCCTAATTGGTTGTCCAGCCCCTTAGTCAATTTAGCTCAAGCTTTATTCATGGATGTTGGTTCTTATCTTTCTAATTCAATGACTTATTCAGTTTAATAAAACTAATATTTTGCAATCAATCCCCTAAACAAAATGTCAAAAACATAAATTCACAATAAACCCACACAAATATTAATATGAACATAATTCACAACAAAAACCCAAAAATAAAATAGAAGGAAAAAAAATAGATATATTGAAAGGTAAATGAAATTATGAAATATAACCTCTAAAGTTCTCTTTTAGATTAAGAAGATCAGAGCTTTGTATTTGCTGACCTTAGATTCGAAAACAAATGCCCATGAACAAAAGAATCAGAGATGGAAACAAAAATATAGAGTTCAGGTAATAGAGAAGAAGAAGAAGAAGAAAAAGAAAGGTATGTGAACAATTTTGGAATTCGAATGAAAGATTAGGGTTTGGTAATTGGTACTGACATTGCTTCTAATATGGAATGAGGGCATTTTCGTCATTACATGTCAGTGATTTTTTTTTTCAATTTTTTTTCATTTAATAAAAACTTGTTATGAAATATATTAATAGATATCATAATAAGAATATAAGTTATCTCTATCATTATCTTTCTAGAAATTTATATATTATTCTTTTTTTATTTTTTATTTACTTTTTTTATTCCTTTTCTATAATTTTTTCTTTTAATTTATAACACGTTATAGTAAGATTTTGTTCTACCGTTTTTCCTTTACCTTTAAGTTACTAACTCTTATATACGAATTAAAATCCAATAAAAATTAATTGATAAATTTAGCCCACGAAATCAAAGACAAAAGACTAATACCTCAGTCCATCAGATTTCTGCCCAAAAACCCATCTTCTTTATCGTCAACGGTTCCAAAACCAAGGTATCGCTACTTTAGCCTCACCCAATTGCTGCCGAGATCTTGGCCAAAATCACGTTGCTGCCGACCACTGAACGACAAAGCAATAACACCACAAACCACAACACGACGGCGTCGGAAAGGAGGTAACCATCGCTGCCTCGATCGGCGGCGAGGCCCAGTCGAAGTGAACAACCCCGAGCCCAGATGCGAGGAGCCTTTCGCTGTCGGCACCAATGACCTTTGAGTACAGTAAATTATCACCAATGGGTCTCATCACCGACGTAACTTCCTCTTATGGTGTTCACGCTTCATTCTTCGCCGATCAGTCTGGTACTTTGCTCGTTGTCGTCGTCGCTTCGGTTGTTTTTTTCCATTGCAATCAACACGAGGTACGCAATCAAAATATTTTGCTGATTGAACCAGGTATGCAATCTATATTTTACTGATCTTTGGCCATCTTATTAACAAATAGTAAGTCAGTAGTCCAAAATTGGCTGTTTATGGCAATTGCCTATTGTGGATTAGCAATTAAGCAGAGAGAATGACTTGAATAAATTGAAATATTCCTGCATTGTTTGATTTGTGGCCA
This sequence comes from Vernicia montana, assembly GCA_949750685.1. Classification (NCBI taxonomy): domain Eukaryota; kingdom Viridiplantae; phylum Streptophyta; class Magnoliopsida; order Malpighiales; family Euphorbiaceae; genus Vernicia; species Vernicia montana. Next base: position 1,718 of record CATKHJ010066630.1, read on the forward strand.
CACTTTATTTAATTCATGCCATAACATGATAAATTAGTGGTATTGGTAATTCTTAAGTTAGTCAACAATTACGAGAGTCAATTATGTCATTAAAACAGACTCAAGTTTCTAAATATGATGTTTGAATGTTGCATTTCAGTAATGAGCTTACAAGAGTATCTTACTTAGTTTCTCTCTCACATGTTTACATAAAGTACATGAACATAATGCAGTTTTAGGATAAGCAGAACAATTTATTGTCCCTATGCCCCTTATATGTGTCTGGTGATTTTTTTTTTCTTCTTGAAGCAAAAGAATAACTATTTTTTCATGGCACATTCCTTTTTCTGTTTGATAAGCTCTTGGAAATTGTTCATGGTATGGTGTGCTTGGAGAAAGGGGATAGGTGGCAGTGCTTATTGGGTTGGAATCGTACATCTTTCTTTGGTTGACTATGTCGAGTTTACGCTTTGCAGTGAGAGCTTTTGTGTCTTGCCAATGCCATGTGTTTGACAAATTGGAATGCTTGTTGAAATTTTCCGTTTTTAGCATAAAATCATGTCGCACCTAGTGACACAAAAAACATGAAATTCACTTTTTTGGGAGCTATGAAGTAACTCAATTAAGTCTTTGATTCAAAACTAATATGTGCAAATTTGATCAATTTTTTAATTCAACTCAAAGAATATGAACATGTGTATTGTGTAGACCGGTGTTAAAGAATTTTTGTGGTCATTATGATGATTTGTTCTTCTTCATAATTATTAATATTTATACTCTTATTAATTATAGATTAATTGAGAGGTGAGATGAATATAAATAAATTAGTGACAACAATATTGATTTTGTTAATTTGTGAATTGGTGGATTTATTCTTGGATTATTGTTGAATTTATATTGGTATAGAGGAGCACAATTAGTGCTTTCTTTTCCTTGATAGGATAAATTATATATGAATTTAATGTTTATTAAATTAAATATTAATTTATTTTTCTGATTGGATTGTTTACATATATTTGAAATATATGTGAATTAAGTTATTTAAATAAATAAAGTGAAGTATAATGAATTAAAGTTTGATTGATATTCTTAAATTTTAGTATATGCTCTTAAACTCAATGGGAGTAATTATTTGATGTGGGTTCTTGATGCTGAAATGCATTTGGATGCTAACGAGTTGGGAGAAATTATTGAGGAATGAAATATGCGCCTATAAGATTTTAAGTCTATTTTATAATACAATTTAGCCATATTTATAATCACTTCACAACTGAAATTGTGTGGTGATAAAATTATAGAATATGATATGCTAGAGAAGATATATATTACTTTTCATACCTCCAACATGCTCTTATAGCAGCAGTATAGAAAGAAAAATTTATAAGATATTATGAACTTATTGCTTGTCTTCTAATGGCTGAAAAGAACAATGAATTGCTAATGAGAAATAATCAAGTTAGGCCCACTGGTACAACAACAGTCCCTGAAGTGAATGTTGTAAATAACCAAAAGACAAAACTCAAGTTAGGTACATTTGATAGATCATGAGAAATCTGGAAGATAAACAACCCACATAGAGGATACAACTCAACTCAATATATCGACTTTTTGAAGGAATAATTGGCTAAGATTTTTTTTTTTATTATTATTATTCTTTTAGCTTTATTGGATTATATCAATAAGTTGTTTATCTATTTATCCATATTATTTTATGTATTATAATTTATGAATAATTTCATTATTGTTTTACCCTCAGTATACATGAACAATATATTGTATTGAACCTGAAGTTCAATAATCAAGCTTTGAAGGTTGGGCATGATATATCAATATGCATGCAACTTCATTTTGGATTCAGATATTTGCATATCATACATACTCTCTCTTACAACTTGTACATGGATGTGAGCATAATATTTTTCATCTGCTAGTTTTTGGTTTGTGTCGTGTATATACTAATAACACCACCTCAAAATGGGTCTACAAAGGAGACTCAAATTTTATTTTGATAAGACACATTTTCCGACATTAGGGGGGAGGGAAAACACATGTTAGTGCTAAAAAATGTAGAGAAATTTTCTGAAAGGAAAATCATTTAGACAGTTTTGATCCACATACAAGTTAGAGTGAACTAGAAGTTCAAAAAATAATACAGCTGCAACAAATTCCAACTCAACTGCTAGATACATTTATAGATGCCAAAAGAGTGATAAAGTCTCATATTTCGACTGCTAATACTCTAGCAAAGGTTGTGGTTCTTATTGAAAATAAAAAAAATCAATCGAGCTCGACACACGCCAAAAGCGTGGATGGTAAATTGAAACTAAAGATAAAAATCCACAGAAAAAAAAAAGTAGCGTCACTAAGAAAATCTCATGAAGAGAAGCCTCTTGAAGAAGAAGATCTTAGTCAAAGAGCTATAACCAATGATGAGACACAAACTAAAACAACAAAACAATTAGATCGTTCAGATATGACTCATAGAGTTGATGATTAAATGAATGAAAATTACAAGATCTCGATTAATTTTATAATACAAGAGAAATATTTGATAGAAATTCATTTATCGTCGACGATGAATTTGTCTCAATAGTAACTCTTGCTGTTTCAAAAGACAATCTGGATTCAGAACTTATGAATATAACTGAATGTCAACATAGACATGATTAGTCATCATGGAAAGAGGCAATTCAGGTTGAGCTAGACTCGTTATTTAAACGTATGATATTCAAACTTGTTATGTTGACTCCTCAAAATGTGAAACCAGTTGGGTATAAATGGGTGTTTGTCAGAAAACGTAATGAGAATAATGAGGTGGTAAGATATAAAGTGAGACTAGTTGCCTAGGATTTTTTCGCAGAGACTTGGTATTGAATATGAGGAAACTTATTATCCTGTTATGAATATGATCACATTCTGATACTTGATTAGTATGGTAGTTAAAGAAAGACTTGATATGCGCCTTATGAAAATGATATTTATATGAGAGTTCCATAAGGACTAAAGGTACTATAAATGAATGCACATCAAACACGTAACATATATTCCATTAAATTTTATAAATTCTTGTATGGATTAAAGCAATATGAACATATGTGGTATAATCATTTGATTAAATCCTTATTGAAAGAATGATATGTGAATAATACACTATGTCCTTGTGTAGTCATAAAAGACTACAGAATGGTTATGTTATTGCAGTATATGTTGATGATTTAAATGAGACTCCTAAATAACTCAAAGAAACATATATTTATTTAAAAAGTGAGTTCAAGATGAATTTATGAGAAATAAAATTTTGTATCGGCCTGCAGATTGATCATCAATAAGTCCTAATACACCAGTTTATTTATGTGGAAAATATACTTAAGTAATTTTGCATGGATAAATCATTTCCCTTAAGCACACTAATGGTGGTCCGCTCACTAGAAATGAGGAGAGACCCTTTTAGATCTAAAGAAGATAACAAAGAGTTATTTGGTCTTGAAGTACCACATTTAAGTGCTATAAGGGCATTCATGTATCTTGCAAATTACAACAGGCTTGATATTGCATTTGCAGTAAAATTCATAGTTAGGTATAACTTTGCACCTACTAAGAGATATTGGAGTGGTGTAAAAGATTTATTGTGTTATCTTCAAGGCACTATTGATTTAAGGTTATATTTTCAAATAATTCAGATTTGACATTGGTCTATATGCGGATGCTAATTATTTGTCTGATCCCCATAATAGTAGATCTCAGAGTGGCTGTGTGTTTACTTATGGTAGTACTGCAATTTTATAAAGGTTTATAAAGCAAACTATGATCCTGAAGTACCTTAATAAAAGATGATCCCACTATGTTGTTTGAAAATAATGTGACATGCATTGCATAAATTAAAGGTAGATATATTAAGGGTGACCGAACTAAACATATTTCACCTAAATTCTTTTACATGCATGAGCTCCAGAAGAGCGGTGAAATAAATATCCACCAAATTCACTCGAATAACAACCTAACAGACTTATTTATTAAGTCCTTACTTAATGTGATATTTGAATGATATTGTTTCATCGATTGATATGTGTCATGTTAAAATGTTGTCATCATCAAGAGGAGCGAATTAGTATAAGATTGTACTGTTTTTCTTTAGTCAAGTTTTTGTCCCATATAATTTTCTTGGCGAGAGGTTTTAATGAAACAATTTGTACAATAACAAAATAGATCATGAATTGTACTCTTTTTGTTAGGTATATTTTTTCCCACTGGGTTTTTCTAGCAAGATTTTTAATGAGGTATATTTATGGCACAAGTAATATTCAAAGGGAGTGCTATAAATAAATTATTATATATAGATGTTACTTAAACAAAGTTGAGTACATAATTTAAAGAGATTACAGTACATCGTTATTTTAGTAATATTGTATATATCAAAACCTAAATGTTTAACAAATTCAATCAAAGGATAACTTGGCAGATTTATTTACTAAGGCATTACCAACCGCGACATTTGAGAAGTTGGTGCATGACATTGGAATGCCATGACATAGAGATCTCAAGTGACATTAATTTGAAGAAGAGAAATATGTACTGTACTCTTTTCCTTGACTAGAGTTTTTCCCACTAGGTTTTTCTTAGCAAGGTTTTTAACGAGACAAATTTTATTGTAAAATAGAGATCCAATGGAGAGTGTTATGAAATATATTAATGGATATCATGATAAGTATATAAGTTATCTCTATCCTTATATCTATAGGTGTTACTTTTAATAAATTGATACACTATTCTCTTTTTATTCTTTTTTTACTCTCTTTATTCTCTTTTTATAATTATCCCTTTTTATTTTACAACAAAACTATTTTTTTTAAAGCTAAATTGTTGTAATAGGCTGAGAAATTTTTTTTGCAAAATCAAAATTGATTATATGAAATTGTGAATTCAAATCTCTATTAAAATTTAATTAATAAAAATAAAGATTCAACAAGAAATAATTTAATTGAATTATTAGATTTATTAACTGTCTTCATTTACAAAATAAAAATTCAATGAAAGTTATAAATACGTATACTTTTAGAACTAGATATAAAATTTTAATAAATTTATATAAGAACTAGATATAGTATAAATTTCTTCATAGATAGTTGAAAATATTACTCAAATAAAAATTATCATAGTTAAATTTGAACTTTAACTTGCTTTTAGTATTTTTTTAAAGGAAATTTATATTGAAATTATTTATTTTATATATCCCATTTTTAAAATCATTTCGATAAGTTTATTAATTCTATGAGTATCGTAAGTATATATGAAACAATGAAAAATAAAAGGAAGAAATGAAAAAGAAACCATAAATATATTAATTCTATGAGTATCATAAGTATATATTATTTAGTTTTCACTATTGGCTTTTGTACTATTTAGTTTACCCATAAAGTGTTTGATAAAATGCCTTAACCAAATGATAACAATAAAAGTTTGGGCACATTTACAGAGGATCAAACCGTACCATCATCCTATATAAATATAGCCTATATGATTAACAATGCCATATATATATATATATATATATATATGATGAGTGTTTTATCATACGAACTAGATAGTTGTAATGGGCTGGACTTCCTTCTATATGTTCTTTAGGCTTGCAAGACAGACAACGGACATCAAAGGGCCGAACACAAAGGCATTTCGATACTTAAGTCAATAATGATGACTTATGATTCTTAGGAAGAAGATGATCCTCCTTCAACCAGAGAGTATTTTAGAGAAAAGAATTAGATAAAAAGTTACAGAGAGAAAGTTACCTGAAAATAGTGCTCTCTCTCCTCTTATATATGACTTGGGCTTGGTAGGTAGTGAGCACATATCTCAAGTGTAATGATGCATGGTCTAGTTTTGATGGGATGGGTGCCAAGTTCCATTTCACTTATGGGCGGTATGGCCCGTGTATTCGATCATGTCCAAGTTGGTGAACTCGTGAGTGGCAAAGATGGTTGCGCCGTCCTTAGGCAGGCTTTTCCCTAACAGGCCCTTCTTTGCTTGCTGGACAAGTGACATGTGCTACGGTGCATGAACATGTGACCATAACATTTAGGCGAAGACGCTCTGATGAAGATCAGGAGTAAGGATGATGAGCCTCGGTTCCTTAACTATGAAGATTCTTCTAGTGGGCTTTCTCGAATGAAGGCCAGGAGCAAGGATGATGAGCCTCAATTCCTTAACTATGAAGATTCTTCTAGTGTGCTTTGTATGACAAACTCATTATGGTGGCATTGTAGGTGAAGTTGATGTTAGATAGGCCCATGGTCTTTTGGTCTCGTTGATAGGCCTTTTTGGATTAGCCCAACTCAATAGGGCCGGTTGGCCCTTGAAGCAATTGCCTCAGGTCCCACAAAAAATAAGGGGTCCCGCTCCTCAAAAAAAAAAAAAAAAAAGGTCTATTTTATTTTTTAAACAAAAGTCTCCTCCTAAAAAAAAGACATTTTTTTTAAAAGAAAGATAGGTCCCACTCTCAAAAAAAGACTTTTATTTTTGTCATCCAATGAGACTATATATATATATATATATATATATATATATTCTCATCATTAGATATTTGAATTCAAGTATTATCTCTCAAGTTTTATATTCTATCTCTTTAATCTCATCATTCTTTTAGTTTTTACTTATATTCTATTTAAAATTGGATTTATATTAATCTGATACAGAGAAGTAAGAATTTTTTTTTGTTATTGATTTGTTATTTTATTATTGTAATTTTTAATTTGGTTGATTTCTTTTAGTAAAAATCATGTCTCATAAAAAATATGAATAGATTAAGTATTATCTATTGAAAGTAGAACATCTTGAATATAAAATTTCAACAAGTAATTATACATATATATATATATATCTAAAGTTTTGTTTCAGGCCTCCGATCCTTTTTATCCGGCCTTGCAACTCAAGCTCGGACTATTTTATCCCTCATTAATATATGTATGTTGGAGTCAAGTTTGTGCTTAGAGCAATTGATTCCAGGTATATCAGGTACTCCAGGGAGACAAAAATGAAGACAATCTTAGAGTTGATATATCAGGTATCAGGCACTAGGCACTTTATGATAGAAATTCACTTGAATTTTGCTGATAATGGATAATGGATAAAGTCAATTTGATATACCAGATCTTCTCTGATTAGCTTGTTTAAAAGATTTAATTATTTGGATTTGTTATTTCAAAAGTTGTATTCAGTAGTTGACCTTTGAGTCCTGATCTTCTGTTAAGCTTTAAATTGTTGTTTGCAAGGCCTTCTGTGGAACAAAATTTGTTATAATATATTGAGTTAATTAATAATTGTTATAAGTTGAGTATATTGAGAATTTGAGATCACTTCACATAATTCAAAATTTATCGATATCAAATATCCTATTTCGTATTAAAAAAAAAATCTAAAAAGAAAAACAATTACAATCATGCAATACTTGGCCTGCACACCTACCATCAATTTGTAATTTCCCCATTATTATTAAATTAATGTATACTTTTTTATAAAAAAAAAAGGGATTATGTTTGATTATGCATTGCAGATTCACAAGCCAAATAATATATTTGCGTGGGAGAGAATGTAATGCATAGAATATATTGTGGACAAGTTAGATATATAATTAATTTAATTAAATAATTAAGTTAAGCTTAAAATATAATAATTAATGTGTTTGAATGTGATAAGAAGAGAACAATAAAACTTCAAAATTTAAGTCTTAAAGAGTACAAAACCCTAGCTACTTGACAAACTCTAGCAATTGACTTGTAATTTCAGATCTTTATGTATATGCATTTGAACCATGCTGTTTACTCATTTTTAGATTCTCTCTTATAATTATAAAGAGGAAAACAACTACTTCTACTTAATTCTGATTCTTTTCCTTTTGGCATATGTCCAAAAACATACATTAGGTGTAAGTAATACTAATGTGAACCCTTAATTTTGCAACCCTAAGATACTGCCGCAACTTGACACCTGCTAAATTTCGTGCGCTACGCAGAGCCGGTACGGCGGTCCCGCTAGCCGGTTAGCGGGCAGGGGTCAAGGGGGCAGTACCCCTTGCGGGGGTGGGGGGGCAGCGCCCCCTAGAAAAAATGGATTTTCATGTATAATATTATGAGGAGACTGACAATTTTCTGACCCCGACCGAACTTTCTGTACCAAACAGCACCTTTCCGAAAATGATCAAATTTTCTCCTAAACTGACTGCCAAAATGTCCGATAATTAATTTCGGATCCAACGACACTGATCGTTAATTTTTCAGACCTCAGAATAGCCCGAAAACTGACCCAGAAACCTCGAAAACTGACTCGAAAAGCCCGAAATCCGAGCCCTGCCAGAAAAAGCTGGCGGAGCCGCGCAGAAGCCTGCGGCTCCCTCGCGGCTCTGCGCGGAGCCGCAGGTTCTGCTTGC